>JAYRBT010000139.1:6947781-6967923 GCA_036023395.1 Myiotriccus ornatus
CTGATATTTTGTATAGCTATTGTATGCAAAGAGGATTAGGTAATAAATAAAAGATAAGTGCTTTCAGTTAAAAAAAAGGAAAGAAATAAAGATTTACATTAAATTGGAAACTTATTATCATATGAAAGTTATCAGTTCACATACTAAATGTGCTTGAAGCATGATTGTCTAAAAGACTTAAAAATACATGATCATATGGAAGAAAAAGCATTTATAATTTAAATGAACATAATTAGTGCTTGTACCTGTAAGTAGTCAATTTTGTTTTAAGTAATTTTAATTATTAAACAGAGTTAAGCTTACATTGTAAGGAGACTTCTGTAAAAACAATGAATACAAATAATATTATATATGGTATATTAGAGTTAAAAACATTGTGCTATTTATTAATTAGATTTCTTTATACCTAGTACTCTTAAAAATAGGTGTCTTCTCTTTGTGAGTGACCATCTTTATCATTAGCATTCTGATTTTTAGTCTCTCTCATTTCATAGATTTACTTTGGATATGTGAGCTTCAATATCACAACAATGTGAATCACTAATGAAATGAAATTATCAAACACAGCAGTGAAGATTTTAAATGAGAAAGAAATAAGACTTCACAGCAGATAGTGTTCCACTGAAATCAATAGGTATTTGCACATGGAGTAACTCTACTGGAACAGGATTCTAAATAACCCTATAATAATTGATTTGGCTAGAGAGTCAAATGAGTAAACTGCTATTCTAAACCAGTGAAGGCATTTTTTCAACAAAAATATAGAACACTACTGGTTTTATACTCCATAGCTTACTCAACAGAAGATTTAAAGTAAATTTAATGGAACATCTGAGGGATTTTCTTATTCTGGCTTACAAATCAGTGTAATTGCTGGATTTTTCAGAAGCAGCTTGTTAACATCTTTTTCCTATTCTAATCTGTAGAATAATTAGAATAGTGTATGTAAATATGAAATGTGAGAAAAGAACCAATATACTTGGCTTCTGCACTACACATGTACTGAATAGAGAGGGTAGGGCCATTCGTTGTATATAACTGCTTTGGGATTTAATGTGTTTTTCTGCCTGTGAGTTATCCATGACCTGATAACGATTTTTTAATATGAATGTGAGTGGTTTTTGTAGTTCATCAGATAATCTTACAATTACATTAGGCTTGTGGAATGTGCTCCTCTGAGTATAATTTGCAGAATGAGATGTTCAGGTTGGTTACCCAAGTCACATGAAAGTGTACCCATCCTGCTATTTGCTGACCTAATGTCTGCAAACAAGATGACTGGAGTAATTGGATCTCTGTAAACAGGGTACTAGTTAAGACAAAAAGCAAGTGTAGTGAATCTTAAAGCTTTAACAGTCTGGTTTTTGTACTCTCTTGTATTGGAAGAGCATCATGCATAGCAGAATAGTACTTGCAGTAGAAATATAAGCTCTTTTCCAGGCAAGCCAACCTAAGCTAGATTTATGAGAGACCTTCTTAATATCTAGCCTGTATAAGCAACAGCTGCTTTGAAATCTTTCTCTGAGCATAATAAAGCTGATTGTGAGGCAAAATGGTCAGTCAGATTTTATGAAGTTCTATTATATTTCATACTGCCCTTTCTAAAATCTCTTTAGTAAGCCTTCTCTTGCCTAAATATAGAATTCAAATATATAACAGCTTCAAAAGACCTGAGTTGTCACTCTCCTTTAAGAGAGTGTACAGGTAGTCGCATTTCAAACTGTTTTCTTCATAACTTTGGTTTACTGAGTTTCTTAAGGAAAGGATGATTTAAGACCTCTCTGTTCATCACTTTCCCCAATAACTTTCGAATTTAACTAGCCACTTTAAATCGGATTAGAAAGCAGGGTTGAAGTCTCAACATTCTTAACTTTTTTTTTTTTTTTAACCTGAATTGGTAAATTGAATACAAAGAGAGAAAAAAAGAATACCATCTCCAGTGAAAGATACCTTGGTAGGACTGACATGTCCCCTGCGGCAGAACCGGCTTGCTGTCTTATGTGTGGTATTATATGTGATGAAAATAAGTCAGAATTTATTGTGGTGTTCTGAGAAGGCCGTGAGGGCATTGAGTTGTATCAAATTAGGCTGCATTAGTTCCACAGTTGATGGAGGTTTTGTTGGTTTGTCTTGTTTCTAAATGAAAGTCAATATTCTTGAGTGTCCATTTGAATACAGGAACAAAAAAAAAAATCTTGCTTTATTGCATGTTTCGTGACAAAAACTAATTCCTACTAATATCACTACTCTCCCAGTTTTGATTTTAAGTAAGATCAAGTGAAGTTAATATGTTGGCTAATGGAGTATGACTCCAGAAGCCAAAAGAAATCCAAGATACCTGAGAGAGAGAGCTCTGACTTATGGGTATATCCTCCTTGCTGATGCTTATCCTTTACTCCTGCACTTCTCACATTATGGGATATTTCTCACAATTGGATATTTCCAGGGGAAATATGACTAGCAGAGTGTTAACGGGGTTAGAAAAATGACGTTTCAGTTCTATTCAAGAAAGGAAAAAAGGCTAGAAACTAACCTGTGTATTTATTCACATAAAAAACCCCTGTCACCATAAGCAGAAATTTCAAAGTAATCCATTTAGGATAAATGTCATTTGAAAAATATGAGCTCTCTGCAAAGGAAGAGAGGAGTGGAGAGTGAAGGTCATGGGATGAAATTCGGTTTCTGTTCTTGGGAACACAGTCACTTTTGGCTTCTTTCCCCCTACCTTTCTATTTGAATTTTGCTGGCTTAAGTTTCTATGAAAGTGTCAGTCCAATCTTCATTTTTTTGAGGGGTGGGTTGTTCACAAAGACCAGTAGATTTCTGCATCAGTAGTTTGTTTCTTACAAATAGAAGGAGTGAAAATAATGTCCTGTGCAACATGCTGCACACAGATATTTCCCCAAAACAGCACCTGGGGCATTTTCTGCACAGAAAGAGAATACATTGCATAAGGAAAGTTATGGAAAATTGAGACAACTATTTTAAAAACAATGAAAGGTTTATAATAGCTTTTAAAAGTAGCTGATAAACAAGGAACATAGAGAAATGCTAACTGCTCAGAAATATCTTAGGGAAAAGAAAAGTAATAGCAGGGGTTTGTAGAAGTTTGATTTTTAAAAGATTAATTTTCAGTACCAATGTCTCTTACAGAAATGTATTTAAAATCATTATTTCTGGTTTACATTTAAAGTGATGACATCTTCAAACCATTCTCTCTTGCAGTCATCTGTTCTTGACAACATGATTGTTTGCAGTGACTGCTCCCACTGTGGGTAGTTCTGATAAAGAATATAAATTTCTGCAAGGTACATGCTGCAAACAGATCCTTGGGTAACTAATCTGTGGTCCTGTGCACTGTGTGTGGTGAGTTAAACTGCTCAAAAGTCATCTAAAACCACACAATGAGAATGACAAACTGCTTAACTGGTAAGTCGGGAGTAACGAATAAATGCTGTGCATGAAATCACACCCTTTTACTTTTCATCATACTACTCAGACCTGTAAGCAGGCATCTCCATTTTCACCACCTCCACTCCAAAGAACTAATTCCTCACAGTAAGAGTTTCTAACTAGCTTCTTTAAGAAGTGAGTATGCGTCTTGTTTATTCCTAAAGCAGAACTGGACAGGAGCGATAGTCATAGAGCTGTTGATTTGCTTCATACGTATTTTCTTTAGCACCAGGAAAGTGATGTGAAACATAAAGCAATCTGAGTGGGTCTGCAGTCTCAGCAGCCATCTTAACTCTGCCCTTGAAGCTGATCCACTATGTAGAAGAGGATGCAATAGTCACAAGAAAAGAGAGAGCACAAGTGACAAGATGACCCACATAGCTTAAGCATGCCTGCAGAAGGAACTAGTAGCATCTACTCTCTGCTTACAGCATCGCTTGTGCGATTTACATTTAGCAGTCAGGGTATTACAAGACATAGCCCAGAGAAGAGGACTTGAATTGAATGAGAGATTACTAAATGCTATTTTCACCCTTTCTTTGCAGTTTTAGGACAAAAAGGAACTCTTTGTATCACTTCACATTAGCTCTTCACATTTAGCCAGCAAAATTATCTAGCTGGGCTTCTGCAGTCATCAGGAGAAAGAGTCTTTTCCTGATTACAGTTCAGAGCTGCTTTGCTTTGCATTACTTTTCACTGATTGCTGGGAGAGCTTTGATACATAATGTATTTGCCAAAGTAGCTACCTGCAGACCCTCTCACCAAGTATCCAAGCTGCTGTGTTTTAGCTGCACAGTAAATGACTATTGGATTTGGCCCCTCATAGGCACAGGTGGGATTGCTTGCATACTGGCTTGCCTTAGAAGTGTCAATTCCTTTTTAGTGAGGCAGTTCTGGGGGCATAGAAAGCATCTGTCAAATTGGCAAATGGTAGTGACTTGTAAAAGAACAAAGCTTGAAAATTCTGCATGGAATGTATTTAGGCTTTAGGGGCCTTGCAGTTAGGCAGGTGTTGAGTTAGGGATTTCAGGACTGGAGCTTTTGATTTGGTATTTCTACCTTAGTTCTGTAGTCCGAGCCCAAGGTTGCCTCAGCTGTCTTTGTGTGCTCTGATATTTTAAGTTAGCCACCTAAATTTTAATGCCAGGATGCCTGGACCTGAGCTGTTTGAAACCAGTAAGTGTCCCTTTATTCCTTTACCGTTTGGTTCATGGCTGCTATTAAATATGTACTTTACTGTGGGATAGGTTCTTCAGCTCCTGATCACTCTCTAGGAAGTTGAAATGAAGTTGCTGAGTTTTGTGATGTGCTGTGCTGTTTGCTATAAGGTATTTTATCTTCTGCATATGAAGCAAGACAGACTTTCCAAACAAGGAAGGAAGAGGGAAAGATAATTTGAGTCTTGCGAAGAAACCGACAAGGCCTAAGAGAACCAGAAGGAAGAATGTTGACATTTTCTTATAAGTGTATGGCATGTAGGAGACAATTAAATGAAAAGACAACAACAACAAAAAAAAACCAACAAAAAAACCCTGGAAACAAAACATCTTAGAATCACAGAATGGTTTGGGTTGGAAAGGACATTAAAGATAATGTACTTCCAACGTCCCTGCCATGGGCAGGGACACCTTTCACTGGACCCAGTTGCTCAGAGCTCCATCCAACCTGGCCTTGAACACTTCCGTGGATGGGGCATCCACATCTTTGGGCAACCTGTTCCAGTGTCTCACCACCCTCACAATAAAGATTTTTTTCCTAATATCTAAACTAAATCTATTCTCAGTTTAAAGCCATAACCCAAATATCAATACAGATAATCTTTTTGTCAACTGAGAAACAGCCAAAAATAGTGGTGGTTTCTTGGAATATGTGTTCATTTCCAACACTGGCCATCAAATCACTGTACAGAACTAGTACTGTTGTAGTTACAGTTTAAGAATAAATTGAGACACTGAGAGGGCAAGCAGCTCCCTAAGCCCAGCAAATGC
This sequence comes from Myiotriccus ornatus, assembly GCA_036023395.1. Classification (NCBI taxonomy): domain Eukaryota; kingdom Metazoa; phylum Chordata; class Aves; order Passeriformes; family Tyrannidae; genus Myiotriccus; species Myiotriccus ornatus. The sequence goes on from JAYRBT010000139.1 coordinate 6,953,223, forward strand.
ACCACTAAATGTGTTGAGTTCAGAACCTGAGTGATGCCAGAGGTCCAGGCTGCCTGACATGGGGCTTAGAAGGGGGCGAGCAGATCGAAGAGAGGGAGGAAAGTAAGTTGTTTGAAGAAGGCATCTGAAAAGTTGTGTGTAAAATGATTTTGAGCTGCTGTTGTAGTCCAGTTTCAGACTGATGGGGAGGGTAGAAGATTTTCTATATCTTTCCCTAGAGCTGGGCTTCAGGATTCTCTCTTCATTTCACCGAACAAGTAAAAAATTCTTCACCAATAATTTATTAAAAAAAAAGAAAAAAAGATGTTTGACACTGGATTTATATTTTCCATTGAGGAGCGTGCCTAGAAGTTGAGGATTAGTCATTTAAGCTTTCCAAATGCAATTTAAATTGCAAATGTAAACTATCAGAAGGAAACACCTGTAAGTATTAAATCAGGCATTGCTGACTTTCAACTAAATCAATAATTTGTAACAGGACAATGAATTTGTACTATCCACTCAGAACAAATATGGAGTATCTTCTTATTATCATAGAAGCAATAAAAAGACTTGCACAGCATTCTTTAGCTAATTTGTCTTTCATTGTGCACCATAAAGATAACAAAGTGTGGTGTTCTCTTAGAAAATATTGTTTTACTCTCTCTGTTTTTCTTCACTATAGTCTGAAGTATATTGTTTTTTAATTTGCTGATGGAAACCATCAATTAGAATTAGCTTGAGTGCTGTGGGAAGATAACAACAATAGATATGAGGGGAACAGAATAGCATCTAGCATAAATTAATGATGCATTTATTGTACATCTCATTAATTTAGTTCAGGGCTTATTCTATGAGTAAATAACTTACAGTTGTATCGAAAGCTGGGACAGTGGGAGGATTTGATTAGGGAACCATCTAATTATAGTCACTCATCTTAGAATGAAGGACTCTACTTCTTTGATAAAATCTGATTAAAAGAAACAATATTTTTCCGAATGTCAGCATCTTACATATGGTTAGAGTCTATGCAAATATATTCTGACACCCATGTCATTTATTGAGTCTAAGGCTTGTAAAACTTTCTGTAGAAAAAAATAAACCCCCAAAATTTAGGCAAAGAGGAACGACCTTATACCTTCTATAACTTTAAAAAATGCTTTTCATTTGGAATTCTATAAGCTTACGTATAAACATTTATAACTATTTCTATTTGAGAAAAAAAATTGCCCCTCATTATGGATCCCAACCTTCTAATAAAATTTGCTATGCTAATGTTTTCATTATACTGGCTTTCTACTTCTCTAATCAAGGCAGCTATCACAAAAATGATAAAGCCAGACTTCAAGCTACTATCACTGACAGCAGCGAAAAGTTGTTTCTTATCAAAGACTGAAAATATCCCGGTGTCTTAGTAAGTCTGTTCAAAGGTTTTTTCTTTGTAGACACGTGGAAGGATCCTGGACATTTAGCTCTGTAGGACAGTTAGGAACAGGATGCATTCCTAGCAGTCTGTGTGTCAGACAGTTAGGAACAAGGATGGATGCAAACAGATTTTCATGTACAAAGATGTTCAATGTGCATATAAATATATAAGTATACATAAATAATTCTATGTGTTTGCATTCTGAAGGGTTTCAAATAGTAAGGTTTTTGGAATTTGAATTTTCATTAAGGGCTATAAAATTGATTCTGAGTGTTGGGGGATTTTTTTTTGCACAGAATTGGCCTGATCACACATGGAAAAATCATTAACCAGCTACTATGTGTTCTATGTAAATCACTAATAAGGTGCCATTCTGAATACTCTCATGTATTGTGGGATTTCTTTTAATCTTAAGAAAAAGGCAGAATTTTTGAAGATTTACCATCCACTTGAAATAAAAAAAAAGTTGTGTAATTAAGTCAGCCAGAATGAATTAAAACAGTCAGATCAACATAGAGCCCTTCCTGCCATCTACTGTGCAGTAGGTATGTAATATCTAATTAATGTTTAAAATGCAGTTCACTTTTACTTAATATTTAATTTATGGCTGTAAGCAAAATATGTAATCTAGCAGTAACATGGATGATTTCTCCATTAAAGAATATGCCACATTAAAAGAATGGGAAAGAGGAACTACATAAAGGTTGCTTTTTTTCTCTTTTATAATAAAAACAAATCTTATTTGTTTCACCTTTAACTAAATTAAAATTTTATGTGAGATGAGAGCAGCAGATTAATTGGGGCAGTAATATTTTCTAAGACAAAACTTGCAAAACCTAAAGTTTGAATTAGGACACAGTTCTGAGCAGAGTGACAGTTTCTGAGCATTGGTTTTGAAATCTGACTGTTTTGCCAGATCTCTGACTCAACGATGAAGAAAATGATCTCCTCACAGTTGAGAGTCATTTAATCAGGACTGTAAAATTTGTGTCTGGCTTACCCAAAAGTAAGCACTTTGTAAAGCCACTTAACAAATTCCTTAACTAGAATTAAATTTCTTTGCATATTCATTTGAGTGTTGAACTGGAATTAATAATAAAAATTAAAAAAAGGAAAAGAATCCCCATAGCTATTCTGGATATACAAAGTGTAATTGTTTTCATAAAAGCAACAGAACAGAATCAATTTAGCCATTTATCCTATATTTATCCCTCCTGTTGGGAGGAAAACAAAAAACACCTCTGAAATATCCCATCTGGTCACTTAGAGGTAACAAAATACAGGTTTGTATCGCTCAACAAATTAAATCTGAGCATGCAGCATTTGCCTCTCTTATCAGGAGACACATTTGGCAACACTGACTCCGTGGTTGGAGTATGAAAAATCGTGAAGCACTGTATGAGTTTTTATTATGTTTTGAAGTACTTCTGAGCTTAAAAGTTGTATCTCACGACCTAAATACTGTATAAATCTGAATTAAGAGCTTTGTTCTTATTGGATTTCTTGGTGGTGGGAAGGGATATGTTAATTTTTGGCTTCTTGTGCTTATTATGCCCTGACATTGGATGAATAATAAGGCTCATATTAAGAAAAAAAAAAAGGTGTAAGTATTTTTAAGTATTTTTTCTTTATTTATTCCTATTGTGACTTTTCTTCCTGCCTTGTCTGTCTTGCCACTTTAGCGAGTCTGCTTGATCTAGGAATCAATATGGACAGTCTTTAGAAAGAGTGTTAAGTATGGGCTTTGTTCTTAACAACCAATATGTAGGGTCCTCTGTAAATTGTAATTCACAGCCTTGGGAAGAAACTATAAAAGTGTAGGAACTAAATTTTATCAATGTGATCCAACCTTGCAAGTTTTTTTTAGGTCTTTTTTTTTTTTTTTTCCCCCAAAAAAAGTCTAATTGAGGGAGAAAACATGAAACTGTAAATGTCGAGTTTTAAACTTTTAAAAAAATGTGAAATCTGAAAGAAAGTCTATTTTGATAACTGTCTGTGTAGAAGAAAGAGAATAAATAATGAGAGCTGAACTTAAAGTGGCAGCCTTAGATTCAGTGTCTTTCTCAGAATGGCAGGCAACACTGATGTCTTATTATTTACTGAGAGAGGAGGCTGGTGACCATTAGTGATGCCTTTTCACAAACTGAAGCAACCTTGGTTTAATCATTAATAAAGCAGTGATAAATGTCTTTAAAAACTTTTAAATGTCTTTAAAACTTCAAAACAAGTTTTATTTTTGAGCTCGGACACACACTAATTTGAGCAAACAACTGGATGTTGAAAGAAAAGGCGGGAGGAAGCAGAAAAAATGTTAGAAAACTAATCATCTTTAGTGAATAGATACAATTCCCTACAGATGGTCAGATATTTCACTGATGAACCCTGAAGGCAGTGGAAAAAAGATTCCAATCCCGTACCTGTTGCAGAAGACTGATAAAATTTGTTCCCTCTTGGAACTGAGGAAATGCAATCAAGCACGGAAATTCACTTTGCATAGGCATATCATACTGGTGTAAAGAAAACAAAACGGAACAGAGAGTATGTGAATTTTCCTGGTTGAGTTGTATGAATGCGACTTTAGACGTGGCATTGACAGAGTATTTCACCTGGGACTAGGAGTTCATAGATGTTTCCCGATATTGGGTTAAAACCCAGATTTCTGCATAACAGAAATTTATTTTCCTTGTTTGTTTGTCTGTCTGGTTATGAGGAGATGGTACTGCTGAGAAAGAGCTGTGTAGTGGAGATCCTGCTCTCATCCAGGCCTGGTACGTGTTTCTGAGTGCCACCTGCTGGCTTTTGCCACTCACCCAGCCTCAGTAGGCAGGGGTTGTTCTGGCAGTGTGTGTACTCTTGTGTCAGGTACCAGTTCCTAGGACAGCTTTAGAGAATACAATTCTTTCAGGCCTGTCAACTGTCTTAGGGACATCAAGACCAACTGTGTATGCATTCCAAGGCTTTCCTGGTGTTCATGTTTCAATGAATAAAAATCTAGGTAATGCTCCTCATCTTTGCACTGCTCTTCTCATGATAGAAAAACACAGTAAGAGAAACAAACCAGATCAAATTAAAAAAAAACAACAAAAAAAAGGCTCATAATTCTGAATAGGAACAGTTTAGCTTGAAAGCAGGCTGCCTACATCGATGTGTGAGAGCACTCTTGGCGAACCATCTGCTCTTGTGTCCAGGTATAACTCAGGAAAACAGGCAGTAAAAGTCATGCACATGTTAATACATATCTGAAGGACTTTTACTTTCAGGATCCCGTGTGCTATTTGTGAATGGCTTGTTGCTCTGTTTGAAAGAGGGGAGAATAAGCACATTATAAAAACACATCTTGTGGAAATCTGGGTCTCTGATAACTATTTGGCTACAACTGCAGTTGTAACCACGTGACTGGATGCTGATAAAACAAAATTCGTTCTGTGATTTTGTATTTTTGCAGTCCCTGTTCAGATATCTCTGTTTTGAATGCATTTGAGAGATACATTCCTTTGTTTTTAAACACTGAGAATTTAAAATACCATGTGGTTTGGGGTTTGTTTGGTTGTTGTGATGGGTTTTTTGTTTGATTGGTTATTTGCTTTTTTCCTTGTTGTCTTGTTTTTATTTTTCTGTTTTGGTAACTAGAAATTTTTTATGTTTGCTGCTGCTGCACTTGCTGGATCTTCTCCAGAGCCATGAAGAGAGAGTGCATGGCCCTGTGGCAGTCCCCAGTCATCCCATCTGAGCTTTTTCTTGGATCCTATGCTGATTTTGACAAAAGCTTTATCAAAATAGAGATGTCTTGAGTGAAATGTTTCAGGATCAGTTCACTGGCATTTTTTAATGAAAATTTTCCATCAGTTAAAAACTAACCTGGCTTTCAGTGGAAGGGAAAGCAGCTGTAATATAAAATGAAACAAATAGCATAAAAAGGATAGCAAAGAACAAATGAATATAAATGAGAAGTTTGAAATTGAAGACATTTGTAAAGGAAGCAGAAGGAAACAAGAAGAAATCTATGGCCATTTGATTAAGGACTTTAAAAAGTTTTTTAAAGTGAAAATAATACTAATTCTGTTATTGACTTGTTATTATGTGGAAAAGGCAGAAATGCAGGAAAAACAGGTAGTCAATAAACATTTCTGTTACATAATTTACCAACTACTTTTCTGAATTCTGTGCTAACCTGTCCACTTTCTTTTTTCAGCTAAGACCCCTAGTTTCCTGGCTAAAGGGTATTCAGTGATCCCCTCTGTGTGGATTTAGGTGGCACAGAAGACAGTGCTATGAGGGAAATTGTTGATTAGGCAGAAGTAGGTGGGGGCTAGCAGCAGCAGAGTAAGGTGGTAAAAAATTAGCGATGAGATGAGGAAAAAAAATTACTGACGTGAAGATTTTGGATTTGCAAGCCTTCATTTTGAAGAGGTTTTCATTTGTGCCTAGAGACTTTTCTCCTTAAGCTGCCAAATTGCTGCTGTCCCTTCAAATCCCTAGGTTCTTTAGTAGCCTGCACACTAGGAAGCAAACAACTTTGTCCTTTCTGTGTTCTATAAGACTGGTATTCTCCATTTCCAACCCATTTTACTCCCTAAGCAGGGGTCTTATCTATTGCTCCTTTATTGTCTCAGTGCCTTTCCCAAGTGGGGCTTGTTACAGGTTAATGTCTAAAATTCAAAGTTAGTGCTGATTCAGAATGCTCTGCTTGGTTCTCTGTGGAAAAGGAGCAGGGTGATAGTCATGTGATGATGCTGAAGTTGAAATACCTTGTTTCAACAACTAATGAGGATGAAAATGGGCACATGCAGCTAACTTTGGACCTTTTAAAATCAGCGTTTCTTTATAGCATGTCAAAATGTTACAGAAAAACTATCCTGGAGGACCATTGCCATTGCTTTTCAATAGAACTAGCACTGGAAAAATCCAGAAGATGAGAAGAAATCTATTGCTGAGACAATATTTTGAAAGGGTGAAAGGGGTTGCAATGGTAATTATAGGCCTGTCAGACTGACATCCATCTTAGGCAAAATAATGGCATGACTGATATGGGACTCAGTTATAAGGAATGAAATAAGGGTAATAATAATAGTTAGGCTTGTGGAACACAGATACTGTAAAGCTGTTTATGACACCCTTTTGATGAGATTACAGTTTGGGTTGACAGATCTCAGAGAGCTGTTGATGTAGGGATGCTTTTTTATGGCAAAGGGGGACTTGGGAGGGCAATGAATTTTGATTAAGCAGCCAGAACAGTACAAAGTCATCCCACTACACGCTGCATGAATGAAGAGTGGCTAAATAAGGGTTGAGTAATCATCACACAGGCACAGGTATCGTGGTCTTAGGCATGGCCAGAGACTGTTCCAGGGTTTGTCAGTGGCCTGGAATAAACGTCATCCATAGTGACGCAATGTGCAGATGATACAAAAACTGAGAAATCTGAACACAAAGAACTCAGATTCTCAAGTACTTTAGGGATATTTTGCAGCCATCTAATAGATGTGAATATGTCTACAGTTTCACTAGTCTTTGTGGTTATTCTGTCAAGTAGCATCAAGTTCCTTTCGGCAGTTTAGAAATGTTGTTTTGTAGAAGTCTGAATTTTAAAATAATATTTACTACTACTATTTCTACTGTATTAATATACTGGTTAATTATAGAGATCCTGTTTGTTTTTGCACCATGATTTTCTCCCTCTAAAAAAATTTCCTCCTTTGTAAAATGTGTTGAGATCTCCTGATGAGGCGATGGACTCTTGTTCAGTAATACTGCAAACAGAAATAGTTCACCTGATGCGGTAGTGTCAGTGTTTAGAGAATTTGCATTGTAGACAACCTTCAAAGACATTTTTCTTTGTATTCATAGTGCTTTTTCTAAATTGCATGGAATTCTTGGAATATAGGAGTTGTGAGACTTCCTGCCTGGAGGTTAAAAATCCAGAGTACCTCAAATAACTTTGTAGAAGTGTCATTGCTAAATATTTTGATTGCACGATTGCTCATCTTTGTTATAAGTTCAATGCTTTTGTTATTGAATACCACTCTACAGCACAATTGCATTCCTTCTCAGTGGAGAAGAATTATGTTCCTTATTTTAATCAGCTAAGTAGATATAAAATTAATAAAATTAACAATATCTTAATAGACCTTAATTATTCATCTATCTTTTCAAATATTTAGTGAATATACCAGATGTCTGTATTACATTTGTTCTGTCAAAGGCTGAGGGGAAGTAATCAAACATTATAAATTCCACTATGTATATTACTATTCTGATGCTGTCTCTTATCAGTATTTTTGTTCATTCTGCACTTTGTATCTATGAACATCTAAAAAAGTCTCTCTTTATAATGAAGAATTGTTTACTTCCTATTGTTTATTGTTCGGCAGTTCAATTTGGAGGTACTACACTGTAGATTGGCACATCTCTTTCTTTTCTCTTCTACTCGTTAGCAGGGAGTCTTTAATCTCTTCTTTCTCTGCTCTTCTTAATAATCACAATATCTCACTTTCCCAGTGGGACTCAGCCTAAGATTGAGTAGAAAATTAGACTCACATCAGGCAGGCTGAGTTTATAATAATGCTGAAGAAGTAACATAACAGAAAAAAATGAGGCATTCCTGCTCTACATATGGTTTTAATTATTGTAGGTTTTGGAGTCTAATTCTAAAAAATACACTAATGAATTGAACCAAGGTTGAAAAATCTGCCTTATCTTTTAAAATAGAAGTCCAAACATGGTTTAAATAATCTGCTGTGTTTAAAAACTGTAATAGGAGGTGTTTACTGAGTGAGAGTTTGTGAGACTTCTTATTAATAAAAATGTGGATTTATAAATTTCTTATGCATATTTGTATTTATGCCATATTGGCAAAATAAGAAAAATTTTCAGTAGATATTTGCTCACTAAACTGCTTACCAAAGGATCTTATTGTAGCCACAGAAGTAAATATTGTTTTTCCTTGCTGCTTTTATTGTCTTGGAGTTACTGTGTTAGTGCATATAAGTATAAAACCCAAGATCTAAGATTAAATATTTTCTCTTAAGTGCAATCAAAAGTCTTCATAAATTTGTATGATGTTTTGGTTTCTAGAATATCATCTTAATTTGCCACCAGATTTAATATAACTTTGGATTCAAACTAATGAAATGTCAATTTAATTTGCTCTTGTTTTATGGTTGATACATTCGCACAGATTTGTCTTTTAATGAAGGAAGGTCATAAAATGAAAGAATATATTTAAGTTGATTATGAAAATGATTAGACAACATGGTGTTATTTTACTTAAAAATTAATGTTAGATGTATCTGTAAAATAATATATGCTACAATTCTGTAAGATTTTGTTTTTTGAGGACAGTCGTTGACAGTAAGCTGTCAAATGTAAGATGATTAATAATAATTTTCAGGCACTTTGGTGAGTACCAGATAGAGTGATAAGCACAGACTTGCAGAGCTGGTCCTAAGCCTCCAGCTGGAAAGGCTCTGCAGCTTCACAGTAAGTTCTGGGGCTCCATCAGCAGGTATGGTCTTGCTGCACACACAGCACAAAGGTGATCTGTACACCTCTGTTAAAACAGATTAGAGACCTGTACACTGGTAATGGAGGATCAGTCCAGTTCAAATTTGCTTCAGTTAGAATTTCCTTTTTCTTCATCACGGTCCAGTGATGTTAATGTGGCTAGAAGATCTTTGTACCCTACAAATATCCTAAAACATACACTCGAGGAGTTCATTATTTTATTCTTACTGGTTTCGGATTTTGCCAACATGATTGTGTTTTGCATACACAGGTTTTTAAATTTTTCTTTTCAAAACCCCTATATGTCAGGCAAAAGCTATGTTCTACATTTTAGGGAAGCATAAATTTTTAAAAAACCTGGATCAACAATGACACTTGGAGTGTACCTTTATTCAAATACTCTTTGTCTATCTCTCAAGCTTCTTGGGTGAAGAGAGTTTACATATATAAATGTCTTGCTGCACCTCTGCCACAGGGATTTACTTTACTTTACTTTGTAATCAAGAATAGATGTCCTAACAGAATTTATAGTTCATGAGTATAGCTGGGTTAAAAAGATAATAATTTAACACTGAAGGGTGTGCTGTCCTAGTTCTCTGCTATTACATATATGCACTATTAAGTACTGGGAAAATGACAGGACTGGGTGATCTCTGATCTTTGAAATAATAATTCTGAATATACTCATGTTACTCTGACAAAATTCTGACCTCATTAAGAATAATTGTGAGATAGTTCTGGTTTCCTCTGGTAGAAAATTGCCATATGATTGCTGCCTTTACTTGCAGGTGAACCATTGAATGGTCCTGGTATTTCTTCTCTTTTTGAGGGCAGAGGTGAAAACTGTCTTATTGCTTGTCTGCTAATCCCTTCCCAGTAGCTTTTGAACCAGTTTAAATTGGAAAGAAGGTAGGAATCTTGAAATTGCAAGTTTCATGAAAAACCAAAGCTGGGAAGAAGAGCAAAAAGCCGTGTTTGTCCTTCCTATACTCTGAGGAATATCCAGGAGCAACTCAGATGTTATATCCTCTGGCCACACATAGCAAGTCAATCAGCATGAAAATAATTGTATAGTGACTGCCTGTGCTATCTATTGGCCTGTGGAAAAGTAACAGGGATACTTGGAAAGACAGTGTGGAGTACAGGAGGGTAAAGGAAGGGATGAGGCAAAAGGTGACTTTATGGTTGTATAGATATAAGGGGAAGAGAAGAAGTACATCTATAAGAAAATCTGCCTCAGTCTTTCAGAGCTCAGAAGTTCTCTGAAAGTGCTAATCATGATAGTATTATAACAATGAAGCTATTTGAATGATAATGATATTACAAATGAAAAATATAGTTCTGTGAACAGGTTTGGGTGTGTGAAGGAGGAATGCAGTTCAAAACTTTGTCATTTTAGAACTATAGAAACATGAATTAGTGAAGTTCGATTCAAGAGATTATTTTGAAATGACTGCTGGGTTTTGGGATGGGGCTGTGAGAATGTATGCACCAGTTCATAATGGATTGTGTACACCAGTGCAGTAATGCAATGCACTCTGAATATCAGTCTGCTGCATAATTCAGATCACTCTTTGAAAAACTTTTTCTTGTTAATGAATCTCTTTACATTTTTTCACTGCAGAGTTTGTGATACTTTGCTATAAAGCACTTTTTCCTTTTTTTTTTTTTTAGAGAAAAAGATATATCTCCACAAAAAAACAGGGAGAAATAAATTCTGTATTTACCTCTTAGAGAAATCCAGGTAGGATAACTGAGTAGTAGCATAGTTTCCTATGTTATAGTATAATGTCTCCCTGACCTCTAAGTTTTATAAGTCCGTTCTTGGGAGTCTGGTTCTCAAGCAAATGCTAGAAGCACACTGAGTAAATAGAAGGACTCATTACTTTTGACAACTGCACCAACTTTTATATCTTTCAAAACTGGATAAGTGTTTCCATGCTTTCCTTGAAAAGTTGTACAGATCTAATCCCATTTAAGTTATGAGCGTCTTTAGTAAAATGCCCTTTCATGCCATGTCTCCAGCAGAAAAAGCATTTTGGAGTATCAGAATTTTCCTATTCAACCTGATTAAAATATGTATTCTACAAATGACTGAGATTTGGTTATGTCTTGGAAATGAGAGAAGTAAGGGGTTTTAATAAGAAAGTAGCATAGTGAATAGTCAGTGTAATACACAAATTACCACAATAAAGTACAACCACAGAATTTCTTTGGGTAACTCACAGATGTTGTTCTGGTGTAACCTTATGTGGGAGGTGATGTAATATTTTTCTTATTTAAAATTTTCTGGTTTCCATCCTGTTGTAAACTGGAAAGTGGTAAAGTTAACTGTAACTGCCTATGAGAAACAGCAAACTTTTATTGGTAATTACACTTGGTGTAGCAGTAAGAAATTTGCAATTCCTACATATGGAGGTGAACAAAGAACTACATCAGACTGGGAGGGAACTGGGGCAGATTAATTAAGTCCCTGAGCAGCCAGTCAGGGACTCCTGGGCTCTCCTATGCTCTCACACTGTCTTCAGAGCTTGGAGTTTGCAAATGCACTAAAGCAGTGGCCCAGCTCTGCTCCCGTTACGCTACGTGATAAAACTTCCAGCTGAAGCAAAGTTAGCCCAGTGCTGTGTATCTCTGAAAATCTGCCCAAAGTCTTCATCCATGGTTACTCTGGAGCATGTATAATGAAAAATATTTGCTGCTAAGGGTGTGAAACGTATTCCTCAAGACATTTCTATGTCCACCAGTTAAGCATATAAATATACTTAGTTTAATACAATAGGGTTATCTAGTACTTTAAATTCAATACAGTAAAATGTGAGAGACATTCTGCCTGCATTTGCTAAAGAAAGTGCATGCACAGCATAGATAAAAGATAAAATATTAATTATTTTTAAATGCATGCAATTTTCCACCTGGGGCCAGAAAGACAGAAGAATGCTAGTCATGTAACTTAATGTACTAATAGAAAGCCACTGCGGTGCCACCCTGAGAGTAGAGGTATAAAAGCTGATTAGAATATTTATCACTGGTAGCTTGTAAACAATCCAGACAAAGGAACATGTCTAGGTTTTTGTAATGTATTGCACACATTTACAGTTCTGCATAAATGGTTATTACTTAGAACACACTCCTTAAAATATGAAAATACCTGTTAATTTGCAATATATGGCATTGTTATGAATTAATTGTTACTGTTCTTTTTTTTTTTATTATTTTTTCCCCCGATGGTTGCATAGCTGGCTCCATGGCTATCTATTATTAAAGATGTAAGAGAGGAACATTTTAGTTTTCTCACAAAACCACACCTAGTAGAAAAATATCTTTTTATTTATCCTTGGAATTTAACTTAGGGTTAGAAAAATGTTTATTTCTATGCATTATTCTGTGTTGTTGCAGAGAATAATTTGATGATAATGATGGTGTACCTGGAAATGTAACAGCAGTCTTTCCATAAATCTGCTTGTATTTCAAGAAATAGTAATTTAATTTCAGTCAAATGTGCCTGGAGGCATTCAGTTCATTTTGGTTAAACTTTGTTAGAGACAGTACCACAAACTTGAGGTCTGGGAGTTTCCAAGGTCACTGTTTCTTGATGACCGTGTTTTTTAAAGGGACAAATAAAACCAGAACTGTTTCCAAGTAAATCTGACAATGTATTACTTTTATTGAAAATCCTAAATCCCTCTACATATTCATGAGAACTGAGGGAAGGAAACTCCTTGAAAAGGCAGTAGTAGCTAGGCTTTCTTTGCAGAAGTTGTTATTTTTTAAGCATTTGAAGTGGTATCTCACATCTCATAAAAGTACAAAAGAGTGATTATTCCCCCTTGTGTTGAGAAAGTGTCAGCTAGTGAGCAATTCGGTCAGGAAAATTAGCAATAGCTCTGTCTGTGGACCAGAATCCATAATCTTTGGTAGCGCAAGAACATCATTGTTCTACTAATTGGTAGGCAGGTCATAACACACTCTTCTCTGTTTTTTGGGGTACTGACCACTAAATGAAAGTGCAATTAGATGTATTAAGCTGGCTGGAGTACCTGATGTCCATCACCATTATGATTATGCTATAATACCTCAAGACTGTGTCATTTACATGTTCATTTTCATGATGTGCCCTGCAGAATGCAACAGCTGCGAATCTCTGCAATTGTGAATAGCTTCTGGTTTCTAATCCCACCACAGCTCTGATGGTCCACCCCAGAGAGCACCTAATCATGACTAGAGGTAGTCAAAACTGTCACTAGGCCTACTAGTAATGGTCAGGGTGTTTGTGTTCTACCTGCAACCTTGAAGGAAACCATTCTTTGAACAATATGAAGTCATCATCCTAGTGGCTTAGTCAACTAACCAGTTTTGTTGCCATCTTAACGAGTAAAGTTTATTTTGGAATTTGATTGGAGGTATTTAAGAGATTACCAACAGGTAACGATTGTTTCTTGATCAAGGGATAGATAACAGGATGTATAAATAAGGTTGGCATTTTTCCCTTTCAGAAGAAGGCCCATAGCAGTAACAAGATCAAAAATCTAATAAACATTGAAAGTAGGTATGGAGTCAGTGCAGACAAGACAATATGTCACACCTTTAGGCCCTCTACAAAAGCTGCACCTGTTTAATTGAACTCACATTTAAATAAATCAATTTAGTTAAATCCTGAAACCCTCATATAGCTACTCCTAAATGGCTTTAAAAAAAGCTTTTATTGATTTACCTTAAGTAGATTTCTTACTGATTTAAGCTAAATCACAAGAAATATATTGCAGACCTGTTTAAAAACGTTCACACATATCTGTACTATTCTATTAAAGGACCTGCAAAATAACTTTAGTGAGAGCAACACAATTTTCATGCTTAGACTTGCTGAAAGTAACTGCCAAGTTTGATGTGCATTTACTTTCTTTTGGCCTATAGTAATATAGTAATAAGTAATTGTTTTACAATTAAAAATAAAACCGTGTCACATGATGAAACCAAAAGAACTAAAAAAAGGAATAGAGTGACAACAAAATTTCAGAAAATGCTGGAATTTTTGGTCTGAGCATAATCGTGTGACTGAACAATTTACACAAATTAAAAAATTGAAACCTTTTAAGTGTGTACATTGGTTTGTACATTGTACAAGATGTGAGATACCTGTGTTGGACGTAGACCTTGTTAATAGACCTTTGTTTCCTCCAATACATCACAGCCTTGTTCTACCACTGTACTCAGTAGCTCTAAGACAAATGCTCCACCAGAAATATTGAAGAAAGTTTTTAAGTCATTCCTTCTTGCTCTTTTCTCTGAAACTGTTAGTGGAATACAAGTCTTCTAGGCAGATGCTGTAGCCTCCAGACTGTGCAGCATTTGGGTCTCTCTTGTCTAAATGAAACATTTACTTCTATAGGGTAGAACAATATCCAAAATAGGAGCTTGACAAAACTGTGACAGAGGCTAATATCCAGAAGATATCTTCTATATCTGGGAATATAGAAGACATAGTCATGTCCCTTCTTGTGAAAATTCAGACTTGTGAAAGTTCAGTAGTCAGTGAGGAATAACAATTCCAATTATCTTCTAAATCTAAAGCCAGTGTTGTTATCTTGTTATTCCTCCTACTGTTGGAGTTAGTTATTAAAAACAAATATTCACTGTACTACGGGCAGACTATTTCACTAATTTAATTTAGGATAATCATAGAATCATAGAATTAACTGGGTTGGAAGAAACTTCCGAAATCATCAAGTCCAACCCTTGATCCAACCCCACTGTGATTACTAGATCATGGCACTCAGTGCCACATCCAGCCTC
>JAYRBT010000139.1:6975381-6997830 GCA_036023395.1 Myiotriccus ornatus
AGGCCTCCCGATTGGAGGCCAGGGTAGACCAATGGCGATGATCAATATGGCCAAGGCTGAGGGATTGTTTCAGGCAGAAAATCTGAAATTACTTAACTTGGGAACAAATGTGTGTTCTGTGTCTAACCAGCACACCCTTCACCAATGCTTATCCAAGTAAGAGGCACATAAACTTCGTTATACATAAACACAGTTGTAAAACTTAAGTAAAACTAAGTCAGGCTGTTGATAATGTACAATAATGAGGATTAAATTAAATCTAACATGTTGTTAGATGTAGTCGAGGATTAGATCAATCTCTGAGTGTCACATTCAGCAGAAGTGCTTCATAGATGACTGTGTAAGAACCAACCAGGTACAAGTATAATCAGTACATAAAATCATGTGGATAAATAATATCAGTTTAACTTTGTCTCTCTCCAAAGGTATCACTCAGCTCAACAGTATCCTATCTCTCCCAGCTGCAGAGTTACCATTTGAGAGTTTTGTTTCTTTATCTCACTCTCTTCTTTCTTTGTAATTGGAAGAACTGTGGTGCAGAGACTGCTTCCATCTCAAGTATGCTCCACACTTGCCAGATATTCACAAAGATCATGTCAATATGTACACTGTATTGCTTTGCACTGTTATTGCCAGCATCTGGAAATGGGAAGACCATGTTACTGATCATCTTCTCTTTAATGGCAACAACAGTTCATTGCAACTCCCTGTTCATAATACAGTGGGAAAAAAATTGAAGAAAAGTGTTTTTCCTTAAACTATGGGTGGTTTAAGCTTAACCAATTTTACTTAAAGACATTATATTAGCAACACTATTTTTATGTCTAGGATTGAGCTGCATTCTTACTTTCAAAAATAGATTGTATATCTCGAATATTTTCCAGCTCTTGAACATGTTTATTTTTTCATAACGATCTCAGAGATCAGAAACCAAAGAAGCCTGTTTGTAGAGAATTTAGGATACAGGACGTCATTATTTAGTGGATAATGAAAGTTGAAAGCATACTCTTTTTCATTTCTTCTTTTTCCTTAAGGATCCTTATCAAGAGTATGAATGTGCAAAATAGAGCATCTGGTACAAAATGAGGGACAGTACTCACTACTAAATCTACCACTAGTTTCTAAGACATTAGACTATTTAATTTACCTAATCAGCTGAAACCTAAATAACCAGGAAACAAAATTAAATTCCTCAAGAGATATCAGCTCCTGAGTAAGAAATCCTTCTTCTATCTATAGGACCAAGCTGGAGGTGAAATATTTGCCTTAGAGGTGGGCAGAACTGGAGGATCTGTAAAAGCCTACACCAACCTGAGTCTCCAGGTAAACAGAGATGCTGTACAAAAGGTGAGAAGTTTCCATTTCTTTCCATACTTTTGTTGGCTATGCTGCTTTTTCCGGGAAGAAATGCCTGGTGTTCATTATTGTACGAGGGATCAGGTTATTAATAGTGATGCATATCGAGATGCAATATTGAGAAAAATTACAGCTAAAGCCTTGTAGTGTGGCATTCTTGTGGTTAACCTTTTGTAAGACCCCAGTCCTGAAGCCTCAAGCTTTGCTGGGACTATTACTTTTGTATTTAAGACGCCGAATTCTTGCCGAGCCTTTGGTTCTTTAATACCTTGAGGTCACTAAAGAGAAAAAGCCATACACTTTTTCTCAAGAGATTTCTTTTAATTTCGTGAGAAAATAGGCATTTTGGCAAAAAGTTCACGACATACTTGGTTAAGGCAAAAGTATTTCACTAAAGTACCCAGCATAGGCCAAACCTCACAACACTTAGTAAAATACAATCCATCGGTTTTAAGATACCCACAAGAGGTTAAGGAAAGAATAAAGAAAAGAGTAAAGGAAAAAGACTAAGAGAAGAAAAGGGAGTAAAGGGGAAGAAACAAGAGTAAAGTACTGCCATGAGGCTTCTGACCTGGCCACTCCCCCAGTGCACACATTTAGGTTAGTTTTGATCCAACAAGTAATCCAGTGAGATTTGAATCCAGTCTCTCACACCTCTGTCATTCAGAGGGTTGTGTCTTTATTTTGCTCCATTAAGTTGCCATGTTGTCATTTGGACATCCTGTCATTCACCATCAGGAAGCTGGGCAGAACTTCACTCAGTCTCTGTCAGAAAGTGGCATCAGGGCTCTGAAAGGTTTCATCTCTATGTGAGAGCCAGAGGTTTGTTCGATTAGCCTCTATAACAACATATCTGCTATGTGTTAATGAAGCTTTCTCATTAGGTGAATTCTCAAGTTCACTGCAAACAGTAAAAATCTTGGTTTTGCATTGTAGTACATTAGGATTTTGCTTAATCATACTTCGTATTACAGCAGTGCTGTTATGTGCCATCAAGCCCCATCACTCAGAGCATCTGAGGTTCTGACCTTTCTCTTTGCTTTTCCAAGACTAAAAAAGGTAACTTATAAAAGAGAAAGCATTGCAGGATAGGTCCTTCCTGAACAATTATAACAAAAAAGATTATGTACACTTTTTATTAGGAATTTGTTTGCTTGCCAAAACAATCTTCATAATTTTCCTATTTATTTCCTTCATAATTTTTTTTTCTGCATTCTCCATTGATATTCATATTCACTGTAGTTTCTTTTTAAAATGGACAGCCTATTTTTCCTACCATGGGCATGAAGGTTCAGCTTAAATACTGTTGAATGTCTCTTCACTTAAAGAGAAACGATACCAAGAGAGTCAGTTTGGGTAATAACAAAGATCAGAGGGAAAAAAAGGTGCAGTTCTATGAAACTAAGAACAGAAAGGAATTTGATATTTTTGGTTAACATGGAAATCCAAACTGCTTTTGGATTAAGGATTGCTTAAATACTTGTTGTGTTATAGGACATTAAGCTTTTATGCTACTGCTCAGATGTGTTTCCTGGACACAACTTGCTAACACAGGTAAAAGTGACAACTGATTTTGGCTGAGTATTTAATAGTCAGGCCAGCTAAGAGTGAAACTCAAAACAGCAGCTACTGAAAGGGTAGAGGGGCAGATTAGTCTTCCTAAAGTTGTTTCTGGTCTTCTCTTGTTATGTATTTGTCTTGTCAGATGATTTTGTGTAAAGACAGCATGAAAACATATAACTAATTAGACTCACTTTGTTGCCTGAAGGGCTTTTGTAGGGATGGCTTAAAAGTCTACTATTCCTGAAGGTAACAATTACATTAGATTAATTTAAACACAGTGGATAGAAGGAATAGGTGAAGTACAACTTTCTTTTGTTAATGCTACGTAGTATGCCGTATAAAACTTATCATCTGGGCTTGTTGCTGAAAGGGAGATGTTTTACCCATTTCCAGTGGGAAGAAAAGGTAGCATTTCTATAAAGACAGAACAAAAAATTGTTTGCTTTTTATTACCTCTGTTTCCACTGTTCTGTAATGGAAACAAAAATTTTGGATGTATTTGCAGTAAAAACCCTAAAGCACATAAGACGATGAACATATAAATACAAGATTGTAATTTCAGGGCAACAGATAGAATAGAATTTTCAACAGAATTTATTCTTCAGAACTACTCTCTTGATAAAAGAAAAGTGAAAGGACACTTTTCATGTGCAAATGTATGGAAATTTATGTTTTCTCAAGGATCATTGTACTATATTTATGCTTTAAAAAAGAAACAGCTCTCTTCTAGGGCCCAAAACCAGAAATCCTTTGGTGCCATGGCCATATTATGTATCTGAAAAGACACAGAATGGAGACACACAAATTTGGTAGTTGAATTTGTACTTGAAATGTGGAGTACTGCTTGGCCTGAAGGCAGAAGAGAAGAGAGGTAGTGTTGAGATGTCTGGAGTTGTATTCCCCAGATACTAAACAAATGAATATTACCGCATCTGGACTTGCAGGAACTGCTGTCTTAAAAAAAAAAAAAAAAAAATCTAGTTTTAAAAAATGCAATTAAGCTATCTTCCTTGTTTTGGACTTTTTTTTTGATGGCTCTGTAGGAAAGGCACGTTTCCTTGAGTGCGTGTTTACAACTTCAGTCTGAGATACCACTGACACACAGTGAATTGAAGATATTTGTCCCCCCAGGGTGCTTGCAGATGACATGTAATGCTGTGATTTTCCTAGCAGCACCTCAAACTGGCTTGTGCTTTAATGTTACCAAATATCTATAAACATGAGGATGGGAATTCTTTCCCCTATATGTATATAATGCTACTTGCATATTCAATTAAGGCAAAGAGCAGAAAAAACACAGTTACAGGCTACTGTATCTCAAATCCTAGATACATGGTTGCTCATGTTGGCTAGAATTTACAGAGCACAGCTGACATTCATTAATCCTGATGTTCTCTCTTCCCTATTTCACTATTAGTTGTGTCTTTCTCTGCATTCTAAAATATTAATTCCCTTTGTTTTCTGCTACTTATAAAAATTTATTTCATGAGCAATTGGTAGTGACTGTGTCTACTAGGAAAGAGAGTAGCTGCTCTCGAAACATTAATTGATTTGCAAATTTAGTTGTCGAAAAAGACCCTGAAAGGAAAATGCAGTGAAACTTCATTTTCAATTAAGACAGTACCTCCACAGCAGTGCTGTGAGCTGCTGTGCAAGACTCCTTCACATCTAGACTCTTAGAGATCAGGCACGTCACAGAGGTAATGCCTTTGGCCCCTAAGGAAAGGGGAGAAGTCAACTGCAACACTGGATGACTCATTAGCAGAGATGACTGCAGGTCAGCCAGGATTCAAAGTCATAACAGTGAAGATCTGGGAATAAGAGAATGAGTAAAAAACAGACTTTTGCATAGGCTCTCCCATGTTGTTCAGCACAGTGTTCTTTTGCTTTTACCATACTATGAAGAAAAGACACAGAAAAATAAACAATTAACCTTTCCAGTTACTGGAGTTAAAAAAAAAAAAATTGTGCACATAAAGAATTAAGTTGCACCATTTTCTTTTCTGTGTGCTTTGATACTTTTAGTGGCAGTTCCTGATGGGAAAAGACATCTTGGCAGTAGGTGGCAGCGCAGCTCTTCCATTGCCGAGTTTGGGACAGCAGCATAAATCCAGCATTTACAAAGCACAGCCTTTTCCAGATGCAGGCCTCGGGGCCTTATTCAGTCCTGCAATTCACTTCTTATTGCTAGGGATGTCTCATTAGGAGATTAACTGTTTAAAATGCAGTGCTAACGTGAAAGTTTTAATTGGGAAATCCTGTGCATGTTAAATTAATCTTAAGTACTTTTATCTAAAATGCCTGCTTCCTTTCCACAGCACTTTGTATTTGTAGCTACTTCACATTCTTTTGTGTCATATTAAAAAAACTTGAAATCGACCAACAGTGCTTTTCACATTGCTGAAAACGCTTTAAAGAGTTGGTTTCTGAAGCCTCCTAAATCCTAAAGTACAGGTAACTGCAATGTGAGCTGAATGGTAGCAGCATTCTCATATATTGACAGACAGTTTGTATCTGTGGAGAAAATGCAGGGCAAAGGTTTCATCCTAACCACAGATTATGTTTCATGGAAAAATGTGTTACGCATTAGGAAATTCTGAGAACAGGTGGGATTTGCAGTTTGAAAGAAAAGCAGGTAGTTACCTGGCTAAACATTTGGACTGAGGTTTTCAAAGTGGCCCTGGGGATTTTGGAAACTGGAATTTTGGGCTGCTTATAAAATTCTCAGCCCTTAGGCCTATTTTCTTTTCTTTAAAGGGCTTGTACAGTTTTTATTTGACCACATCACATACTCAAATTTATGGAACGTTATATGATAGAAGGAATATACTGGAAGGAAAGGAGGAAACTGAAGTTGCAACTCTGCCAAGCTATAAATCCTATTCCAAATCTTACTTTATGTGACCATTCAGATTTTGTCTGCATACTTTTGTGGTTATTGTTGCTTTTAAAGTCTTGATATTTCTCAGAGGAACTGTACATACCATTTGGCTGTCTCTTTTTTTTCATCATCCCAGGCAGAGAGATGCACTTTCAGAGAGACCACTTTAGGCAGAGCACTCTATGAATACCATTTCCAGATGATACTACTGGTCTGGTTGGACTCAAACACAGGAATCCCTGTGCTTGTTCTACATCGCCCAGTGCAGACATTGCTTAAAACTTTGAGAGTAGTCTACACAGCAGAAAAACACAGACAACTGGCCATGCCTTTTCCATATATATTTTAGACTTTTTGATTAAATGGGATTATTTATTAAGGAATAGACTGTGATTTGTTAGGGGTTTTGCTGCTTTGTGTTTTGCTTTTTTTTTTTTTTTTTTTTTTTCCCTTAATGCTTGGATAAAGAAGAGGCCAAAGAATTTAAATGATACAGATCAGTCACATAGCATGAGGCCATTAAAGGATGGAACGAGCCCATCGTGGTGCAAAAATTTTGTGTGTGTGTTGTAGGTAACGTCACTTCTACAGATGCTGAACTAACATTAATAGGATTCAAAGATATCTGTTTGGAAGAGTGAATATAATTATTTACATTTGGGCCTACTTGATTAGCCTCTGTAATTAATATATAAATAATGTAGCATAGAAATTACTGCATTCTTTATCAGGATTAAGTTAAATGATGGTAAGGATTTTTGGTATATATGTGTCAGCTATGAAAGCTAAATTTCACATTCATCTCTTGTGTGGAATGCTTTCAGGGTAAAAACTATGAACCCACTCTTTGGCAGAGGAGTCAGAACAAATCTGCCAGTGCTGAGGTTTTCATGGTGCTTTCACAGCTCATACCTAAATGTTCCATCTGATCTAGTCTCGGAAGACTCAGAGGAATATGTTAAAGAGCATGATTTGTATCTTACATTTGTGTTTACAGAGATATAAAAAACATAAACATTGCTCCAAAATATAAATATTTTACAAATTATTAAATTTTATCTTTCTGTGTAACCTCTGTTTTTGTAGATGTTATATAATGCAAACATAATGCTTTATTATTGAAGGTGACCTGATTTTACTTGCCCAGAAAACGAGATTACTATTTTTCCTTAAATAGTAAACTGAAGTATTAGTGAGACTGATTTGCCTCTAGTCAGGGAGAAAATGGCTGAAGGCATTGCAGGAAATCTGTATCAGATAAACCCCAGTAAACCTATGGATGTATAAATATTACATATAGGTATGTACATGTGTGTTGGTGTGTGAAGGGAGAAGAATAAGGTTGAAGTAATTTTAGAAGGAAGGTTAAAGTGATTTTAAAAGGAGATTCAACATGGTAAGGTATTTGGAGACAAGAGTAATGAACACACTAATCAACAGCAAAAAGGAATATTTCCAAAGTTCTGAGCAAATTGTGATACTTTGAGAGCCAAGTCAGTCAACTTTTTCAAAAGTAAGTGGCTTAGGAGCATTTGTAGCTGAATGCTGTCTTTTGATAAGGGCAGAGATGTGGAAGTTCGAAAAGAATCTGACAAATGAAAAATTGCCTTGCATGTAGTAAAGGGAAAATCTTGAAAGCCTGGAAAAAGATAGTCTGCTATCATATGGATGCCCAAAAGATTGGCAGCAGCTTCATGGATAACCTGCAACACTGACAAATGAAGTTTCACTTTAAACCTTCTGGTTAGTGATGAACAATTTGTGAACATCCCAGTTTAGGGTAAATTAACCAAATAGATCTTAGAAACAATATGTGTCTGGATTTTCAAGTGATTACTCTAGAAGAACCTGCATAGAATAGGAATAGGAAATTACTAAATTAGACTTGATAACATCTGTTAACATGCAACTCATATTTTAAGCAGGAAACTGGTTTTTAATTCATGTTCTGGGCCATGTTTTGTCACTTCTACAAATTTATATTGCTGTCAAAGAAGAGGTAGCAATTGACCTCAACATATTCCCTTTATTTGCATATGCTTTAACATTCTATTTCTGAGAAGTACTAAAGTTCTCAAAATAGTGATTTTCCTTTTTTATATACTTGACAAGTGCAGTAATAGAGTCTATTTACATTGCTGGGTTAGAGTCCTGTAATGGGGTGAACAGTTATAGAAGTTACAGGATAGATGAATCCCCAAATTACTTGATACAAAACCTCTTTCCTGAACTGTCAATGGATATATCCACACTATGTGTTGCTGCTGCCCAAGATATAGGCCTATGGAATATGACACAGATTCAACTCAAAAGCCACGGGAACACATTTTCATGCTCACGAGCTCCAGCTGGTATTTGTGGCCTTGCCTCTAGGATGTGTTTGCTTTGGTTTAGCACTGTACCAAGACAGTCATGAGTCTTTCAGTTTGTTCCAAAGCTGGGCAGTTTGCTCACCTCTGTCCAGGACAGAAGATGTCTTTAAGCACTGCACTGTTATCAGTAATCTCATAACACATACAATATGAGTAAATCAGGCTCCTTAGATTACAATCATTTTAGCTAATGGTAATCTGTGCTGAGCAGCTAATCTAAAAATTAAAGGCTCTGTATTTTATTGTTATTACTAATTCCCTGACCCATGCAGTCCCCTTGCTTGTTTCATTGACAGAACATTAATAACTAGTCACAGTAAAGCATTATTTAGCTTCATTTGTGAGTCAGATGAACAGCCGCAGTGTATTGACACTTTTAGTCCACTTAATTAAGCCCTGAGGTACAAACCAAAAGCAATTAATTGCAGCAATCAATAAATATTAAATATAAAGTATTGAACACAAACTCATGATTCCATGGTACATTGTATTAAAAGATTTTTGAAAAATTATTAAAGCTTGGCTATACACTGTTCCTTGAACGATATAATTTGCTGGGAATTTAATAGCACAAATGGGATAGAATTTCCTCTTTGGATCTACTGCTGGAACTTCTTCATCTGAAATGATTCATAAAACATACATGAGGTTTACAGGAATAAGTAGTCATGTAAATAAATACATTATCTGTAAAGCAGTTTAGCTTTTCAGATTAATGTACTGCACAATTTGTGAATCCCACTCTTCTAACTCTTACATTCCTAGACATCAAGTTGGATTTTCAGTTGTCTCTATAACCATTGTTTAGCCTTAAGTAGTTATTTTAATAATGGATCCTACTGAATATTAAAATAAAGCAGACCTGCTTTCATTACTGGTTTATCATGACTTGAATTAATCACAGTTGAACAACTTTTTAAAACTATGCCTCAAGAGTTTTCAAGCTATTAAATATTTTTCTATTATAAGGACTCAGAATTGTTCACTGCAGAGAATAAAGTACCACTTTTGCATAAATTACATAAACACTTTTTGCTCCACGAATCCACAATAAATTTTCTTGCTGATTACTCATGTAATCTAAGGATCTCCTGCTGTTTCATGGAGAGTCTTATTAATTTCATTCAAGTAGTAAACTTAGCACCTGTAGAGAACCCTTTAAGACTTTTAAACTTTTATCATGTTTATAAGAATCTGCTTCATTTATCATGTAACAGTTTATTTTATCTCTCGAAGTATTTATTGATTCTCAAGGATGTTTAATGACGAAAAAAAATTAAATAAAAGAAATTATCATATCACCAATACTGCTTATCAGTGCTAGATTCAGGCAGGATCACCAGATCTGGAAGGTAGATTTTTGGACACCGAGAATTTAATTGTTTTTTTTGAAGCCAGGAGTGCTGAGACATTAGCATGGAACTTCTTTGCCTGCTTATGTCAGTAGGAACTGAATGAAGTACTCATTTTCTAGTGTATATGTAGAGATTTTGTTCTTGGAGAGTCAGAGCTTTAACTGAGAAATTCAGTTATAGAAATAACATAAATGGATTGTAGAATACCAAAGATTGATGATGAATCCTTGGAAGGGGAACATCAGGCTATTGCAGAAATGGGCCTTGCAGCTGAGGCACAGAGGGCAGAAGATACAACTTGAACCCTTCTTTGACAGTCACATATCTGCACTATATTATCTTTTTCTTCTCTGTATGGCTGATCCCCAGTAATGCAAGATTTTTAGCAAACCAGTACATGAGTAGTCTGAGATGAAATATGTTAAAATAATGTTAAGATGAAACATTAACATGTTTCATGAGGTGAAACATGTTAAAATAATTTCTAATGTTATAATGAGGACAATAAGCTTAGAATACCTGAATGAATACAGCTGAATATTGTGTTACAGTTTGCACACACAAAAAGTATTTCAGGAAACTAATGCAGTGCCTTTTTTTTTCCCATGAATTAAAGTCTATACCTATGGCTCAGAGGTATTTTAATATTTCTTCTGAAAACTGCCAATTTCCAGTTGTAGAGGTGACTTGACAGCAAAACCAGAGTATACCTAGAGGTGTATAAAGCCAGGCTGGATGGGGCTCTGAGCAATCTGGTGTAGTGGAAGTTGTCCCTGCCTGTGGCAGGGCAGTTGGAACTAGGTGATCCTTGGGATCCCTTCCAACACAAACCATTCTATGATTCTGTGTTAGGTCCCAGAATACGGTCTCCTGGAAGATGGACAGAAGTCCTTCATCAAAACCCCATGCTCATTAGTAATTCATCTTTTTATTAAGTGAATGTTTAAATAGGCTTGGAAAGGTGCAAGAATAAGGTGCTTGTGGCTCCTTTTCATGAATGAAGCATAAATGAATGAACTGATTTGCTAATGCACATACACATTATTTTTTAAGGCATTCTTATTTTGAGACACACGCCTCTTAAAAACAGTATTCTATGCTGTTTCACTTGCACTCCTTGAAGAGGAAAAGCTGTGTTTGATTATCCCAAACGGGAGGTTAACCGGTGATGTCTGCAGCAGGATCAGGGTTCAGGTAACTGAACTGAAGGGGGGGAAAACAAAGATGGGATCCATATGTTAGCTGCGGGGATATGTGGTCAAGTAGTTTGGAGAACTGGAATGAAAATTCAGTATTGTGAAACTAGCAAGGAATTTGAGAGTAAGCATAACAGCGACTGATATAATTTTGAATTTTATGTGGATTTTATCCAATTTCTTTCAGGGCACATTTCTCCATGATACCACAGTGAGAAACATTTTTGAATTTCATTGTTTTGATATTTTTTTCTGTTTGTTTACATATATTTATGTGACAAAATTGTTTGATATGATCTTTAACCAGCTGAATGGTATGCTCATTCTAAAAGCAGATTTAAAAATCCTTGATTATGTAAGAGCTAAATAAGCTGGATGTGTTAAATTCTGTGGTAAGTACTGAAAACTGTTCAAACATCTGTTTCTCTCAAATTAGACAACAATAACTGTATTATTATTTTTTCAGAAATAAGTTTTTGGAAGATGAAAACTGCTTTCATTTTTCCATGTCTTCTTGAATACTCAAATGAAACTTATAATCTAAACTTAGAGTGTTCTCAGCAATGAACCCCCCCTTGTCTTCACTGTAACTCTGGAAGGCCTTTGGGTAAGTCAGAGCCTTGTAGAAATTATCTGAAAGGGTTATTGTGAAGCCTTGATTCTGTGGTGTCTTGTTCTTAAAAGCTTTTGATAGCCTGTATACCCTGATAATTAAGGTGGAAATTCTAAAATGAGACAGTTGTTTGTGTTGGAACGGACCTTAAAGATCATGTAATTCCAACCCCCCTGCCTTGGGGGGGAACACCTTCTGCTAGACAGGGTTGCTCAAAGCCCCATCCCACCTGGCCTTGAACACTTCCAGGGATGGGGGTATCCACAGATTCCCTAGGCAACCTGTCCTGGTGTCTCATAACACTCACAGTGCAAAATTTCTTTTTATTGTCTAATCTAAACTTGCCCTCTTTCAGTGTAAAGCCATTACCCCTTGTCCTGTCACTACACGCCTTTGTAAACAGTCCCTCTCTGGCTTTCTCATAAGTCCCTTTTAGGTACTGGAATGTGCTTGTCTGAACATTCTCTTTTCCAGGCTGAACACCCCCAAGCCTTTTAGCCTGTCTTCACAGGAGAGAAGCCCTCTGATCATGTTGCCATTCTTCTGCATTATCGCCTCCCCCTCTCCTCTGTGTGTATTGGTTGGAGAATTTTGTACAGAATAAGTTTTACTTTTTTAGAGGTGTATCAAAGAAACTCAGTAGAATATTTGAAAGAATTACCTCATTTTGTACACTGTCATTCTATTATATTTAAAATTTTTCTCCTTTTTGAGCAAATACTAAAAATGAAACAAATAAAAAAGACACTACACAGTAGAATTTCAAAATATATCAGAAATTCTAAGCTGTCTTCTTTTTCCACAAAGAATCACAGGTTTTTTCATCGCAGAGAGGACATTATTTTTTTCCTCTGATTTAATGCCTGACATTGTAAATCCATAAATTTGACTCTGTCAGCTGGGTGCTAAAACATTATGCCTGCTCCTGAGAATCTGAAACATCTCTAGGGTGTGTAACTCAAGGTAAGTATGTATGCCCTGGAAATAGACCTACCGCTCTCAAGCTCACATCCCATCAAATCTAATTAAGAACAATATTGCTGGCTAGACAAATTTCTGTGGTAAAAAAAATCATTCTAGTTCACTTTATGGAAGTACAATATCAGGCAGGTTATTACAAACTTGGAAAAAGTGTTGCAAAAAGGAAAAAGAACACATTATCAACACGTATCCAAAGCCCAGGTCTCTCAGTCTGTATTTCTCCCAGGGCTTTTGCTAGTATTTGGAAATCCATCACTGTCCTGCTGGTTGAGGGTTATTTGTCACAACTCTAATATTTCTTTGGTTGCTGTTGACTAGTTATACCTCTGCCTCATTTGCTATTGGCTCTGTTCATGTGAATCTTAAGAGTGTATTGTCTATTCCTGATTTTCAGTAGTGGTTTGGCCCAGAAGGGACATTAAATATCATCTAATACTGTGCTGCTCATGTTTGTCGAAGTTACATGGGCAGCCCTTATCTGAATAGGGCTACACGCCAAGAGACCACGTACAACCTCCTCTGAACATTATAAAAGTTGAGGAAAAATTTTGGAAAATCAGGGAGAGGAAAGGAAGAGAGAACTGGTTGTCCCAGCTGAGAATCTCTCCACCTCCCCTCACCTTTTTCTCCACCACCACGTGCTTCCTACCTGCCACCGGAGACTGGAACTCTGATGGCCTGGAGAGAACTGAGACCCAACGTGCAGCACTTGTGAGTTATATCTTATCCTTCTACCCTTACCATATTTCTGAGGGCCTAAAAGTGCGGCTGTACCGGGACCCTGCACGGCCTGGGACACGGCTTGGAGTGAGCACCAAAACCACACATCCTGGCTGCGTTCCAGAGAAAGATTGTAACATAAGCACTTAATTTGTAAAAAAAAAGTACCTTTTTCTAAAATGATTTAATGGAATTTTGAAATAAATGGTTTCTAAGTGTTTTTAAAACATGGATGGAAAACCACTGTGTCACATAACATATCTATTTTTACGTATGCAATGAATATCTGCTGACCATGTAATACAAAATTTCGACATTCAATATATCTTTGTTATTTTATATTGTAGCCTTTCATGCTTTAACGTTATTTGAAATGGCCACCTTCTGGCAGAAGTTTAGTTAATTCATATGCTTAATATCCCTCCATTGCTTACCAAGTGTTACAGATACTCATTTTGACTCTGGGACACACGTAGTGTGTTAGTATTTAAATCAATTGCGTTATGCTTTTTTCAAAGTAGCATTTATACAAGATGATTTTTGGTCTTTGCAACAACATAGTTATATCTGAGTTTTGTATTTTGTTACTTAAAATTCGCCAAAATATAAATTTAAAAACTGGAGGTTCACTTTCTTTCTTTAATAGTTCCTTTTAGAATGTGAAAAACACTCTTCATGATTTTGGCTTTTTTCTTCTAAATCATCTGTGGAACAGCAGGTAATAGTAAGGATGCTAAGTGTTGCACCAAAAGTAAGAAATCATTATAAAGATTTGAAAGTATTAAAATTTCACTCTTACAAGACTTTTACTGCAAAGTAGTTTAAGCAGTCTATTTGTCATGTACAGAGACAATGGCAAACATTAGTTATCTGGGTTTTTTTTAGGTCCTTTTAGAAGCACTTTCTGTAAGTGAATTTCATATGTTTCCTTTGTGCTTCTGAAAACATTCTACTATCATAAACATCACAGAAAATGAATAGTTTGATTTTTATGATAATTGAGAGAGATAATTATCTGGAACCTATTTTTTTTAAATCACTGGAGTTTTTAGAACGACTGCAAAATTCTCAAAATTTCTTTTTCAGCCTCAAAGACAATACATCTGAAATATGAATGTCACTTCCATAGCTTATCTTTCTGATTTTTTTCTATTTCACCATGCTACCCGTATTAGTGTGGCCACCATTGTAGGCTTACTTGAATGGACAAATCTCCATTGAAACAAAGGCTTGAACAGTCAATTAGACAGTAAATTCATTGCTGCAGTTTTGTGATTTTTATAGACTCAAATATGTGAGTATAAACCATTCTTCAGAGCTCCCAGAATTTGATCTACTCGTGTGATACCCCAAAATTAAACAAATGGCATAAATAGTAAAATGAACTTTGCATACAGAAAAAGAGAAGCTTACAATTAGAGAAAGCTTTCTTTGACTATCTTTATTAGATATTGTTTAATTTCAGTGGTAACTAAACTGTCTTTTTTCTGTGAGGTAATGTAGCTTACAGCCCACATCAATTCATATGTATACCCTCTCCTGAAGCTTTTTAAAAATCAGATCACATTTTTTTTTTTTTTTAAATGAAAAAGCTTTAGGAAAGCGAATAAATGTATCCAATGTAAGTGCATAAGCAGTGCATGTTACCTCACTTTGCATTCCTGTCTTTTTAGGTCCTCCAAGCAGTCTCTCTCTTTACTGATACTAGATAATGGGGCATCATTTGGCTCACGGCTCTGACTGCCCTGCTTGGCAGTCCAGCTGGAGCACACTGATGCTCTTTTCAGCAAGAGTGGAGAGGATATGCTGATTGCCCTTATCTCAGCAGATAATCAGGATCTTACAGAATGCATACATTGATTCCTCAGGTCAGACTAGGTGATGAAGGATTGTTTTCAATACTGTGTAGCACCGTCTGTATTTTGAATGCAGCTGTAATACTAAAAAGCCAAAGTGATGTTCGTGTTGGGTTGGGGTTTTTTTTAAGGGAAAAAAATTTAGAAAAGCCTATCTGCTTTTGAAGACGGAGTATTCTACTAGGGCATCAAAGTTATTATGTGAGAATGCAAATCTCAAATACCTTAATTCAAAACACCAGTGGGAGTATGTTGCATTATGCCAGTGATTCTGTCATGTCTTCCCCTTCAAACTGATGGCATGGCAAAGTAGAAGATCAGAAAACTAATCCAAAATGATGAAAAAACCCCAAGTCAATCTTACTGAAACAAATGCACTTTATTTATTATTTCTTTAAGTAAGCCTGGTATTTCATCCCCTTGACTGAACGGTATTTGATTAGCACGTAGCATAGACAGTACTGCTTGAGTAGGAAGGAAAATCAGAACTTTTAAAGGTGGTGTTAAACTTCTGCATTCTTTCTTGCATATTTAAGAGAAGATATTAAAATACTAAACATCTATCTTGACTGAAGAAAAGGTGACTGGCTGCTAATCAGTTTAAGATATTCCATGTACATATTCATGTTATCAGGAAGACTTCTCGAGCAAGATAAAATATATCCTGAACAGTTCTAGGAACTGTAATAATATTCAGTGGCATGGGATTGTCAGCAGATTTAGGGGGAGGAATGGAGGAAAGTTTGTAAGAGATGGATGAAGAATTAGAACAAGATTACCATACCACACTTGAAGAGTTTAATGTCTCCTAATAGTAAAATCTGAGCAAATTCTACATTGTTACCACAGCAAGTATTAGCATAGCTCTCTTGCTCTACATGAAGAGTAATCTGGCAGGAATTGACTTGAAATACCGTTACATTTTTAAATTAAAAAAGGATCAATATTATTCAGCACAGATACAATGAAAATGACAGAGCTCTGTGGAAGAAGTAAAAGAAGAATCCTTGTTCTAACTTAAGATGGGCAGCCACTTCTAGAAATAATGGGATGTGATAAAGCCACACTGATTACCTTTTACTTCCGAGAGTTGATTCTCAAATGAGGAAGTCATTGCAGCATTAAGAAGAAATTATGAAGAATGTCAGTGTGTACAGGTGCAGGACGATAAACAATAGAAAATGTGTTCGTGTCATCTTCTTTTATTCTTAAGAATCAGACATTTACTTTAATACCTGGTGATATATGAATGTCTGACATCATCTCTGAGATATGTAAAGTCTCTTTACATAGTACACGCTAAGGCTAGATAAAATACGGACTTATTACTCTGTCGAGACTTTTATGAGAAGTTGAAAGCTCTGTCTGAGTGCAACGTGGAATGAGGAAAGCTGTTTGAAAACTAGAAGGTTGATGGGACAATAATATTTCCTTCCCATCTTTATTTCTGAATATCTAACACTGTACTCTCTTTCATAGACCTCTATGGTTTGTATGTGTTGATAAAGAGAATACAGAACATTAATATTTTAATGATCAATTTAGTAGTAATTAAAATAATCATTAATAGGATATACTGATAATTAGAAATGTAAATAATAACCAATTGAAACAAGTAAGGCTTATGAGAACCTCCTATATTTGATTTGGAGGGAAGAACAGTTAAAAGGGTTATTACGAGATTTAGGGATGTGTTAATGAAGGTGGGAATATTACAAGTTTTCTTTCTTGACTACAGGTTAAATATTTCAATTGTGTTTTAATATCAATAAATATTTTGAATAGTGGGAGAGAACAGGTTCTTTCCATAACATTACTCACAAAGCTATATAAAAGTCTTGTTTCTCTTGCTCGTGAGGTAGTTTTATTGTCTATGTGTCACCATAGCTGAGTCATCATTTTTGAGGGGAAGTTTCACATCCTTTTTGTAACTTGAGCTTGGCACTCAATTAGACTTGGCTGCTTTGATGAGGTTGCAGCAGTAATTGTGTCTGCATCTCCTTTTTCATATGAAATATTTAGTTATTAGCCATTGTGAGCTACTTTGGCCTTTTGACAAAAGAGAGCCAGTTAACAATTCCAACTGTTATTTCAAATGTCTAATTACCTAATGCATATCTTATTCAAATATAAATGGAGACTGATAAACATTCTTAGACATTTTGACAAAAGTCATCTGAAATGAAATCTGGTCACTTCATAGATACCTGCCATTGAGCAAGTGTAAGTTTGATTTGTCATTCTAATTAGTTTGAATTTGTCTGTAACTGGATCTTTCCCTGTTATATATATGATAGAGATGACACAGATGACTTCACCATAAATACTGAATAGTACATCAAGTACTGTGCTTCATACATTATTTCCATAATTATGGACAACGAAATAATGAAATTATTTCCATAGAGAACAGCATGGAATTACTGACCACAGTGAGTATCATTAAACTGTACGATCAATATGGATTGAATACATCAAAAGTGGTACTAGTGACTCCTTGTCAGTCCTTTTTTCTTTTTTTAAATCACTGTCTATGTATTTCTTACTTTATTTAAACTTGTTTTTAATGACTTTTAATGATGTCATAAATCTAGAAATGCTTTTATTAGATCAGTGAACCTTTGGCCACATTACTGCAGCCATTAAATCTATGAGATGGCACTCCAAATTTGTTGCAGTCAGAAGATGGAAGCTGTAAATTTAAAAATGTTTTATATACTTTGTCCATGTTAAATGGGATAATTTATCATGGTATTATCAAGAGGACAACTGAATTCTTAACACATAAGTTATTGTGTACTGAAGTTTATTTTCTGCATTCCTAGCACACTGTGTCTCCCCCTGCATGTCTGGGACTCATATGCAAATTATTTAGAACCACCTATTTGTATGATTACACCCTTCTGGGTTGGCATTGCCAAATACTTGGAAAACAGTTTGTTGCTTTGTTAAAAGGAAGCTGCTGTGGAGCTCATCACAGCATCAGCCATTCCTTGCCTGAGTATAGAGACAGATGGCTTGATTGCTTGTAGAGATGACTTAAATCAGACAATAGATTTGAATGACTCAAGGAAATTTTGGTCAAAGTATTTGAGGTGTATCTAGAATTCCTACTTTGAAAGAATGAGACAGCTTTGTCAATTTTCCAGTTTCTTAGTTTTCTTTATTTTATCATGCAAACAAAAGGAGTAGCAAATAGAGTGTAAACTCTAAAATAGATTATTGAAATTTGTAATTTGCACTGTAATCATATTTCTGGTTGCGCTTTATAGCCGTGTTTGATTGCAAACAAAAGACACAGGATGGGTGTTTCTAGGTCTTCATTCTAAGTTAGAAATTTTCTGCAGTGAGAGGAAGCAAACCTGTGCTTGGGAAGGAACACATGGGATGCACTGAATGGAGTCTTTTAAGAGAGCTGGCATCCAGCCATCTTGGTTTATGTAGTATCAGCTCTTAGACAAATTTATGTGTCATTGAGTCAAACATTAATCAAGGTTTAATTGATTTACCAATATGAGGCAGAAAAAGCACATGTTCTTCTATGCAGTACGGGTATCTTACTATTCCACATGTGCTGTGAAGAATTGACTTCTTAGGAAAACAGCAAAAGATACCTTAGAAGAAAAAGGTGTAATCTATAGTACAGATTGAAATCTAAAGCTCAAATAACTCAATAGATAAAGGCTTAATATAACCACTGTTTGCTGGCAATTCCTGAGCAGCAGTGCTCTGCAAAGGGGAGATTCAGAAAACAATTTGTCATTAATTTCTTCATATTAGGAAGTTTATACATTGAACATGTCTGGCTTACAAGACATAGAATCACTTGAGATCTTTTTGAAATCCGATGATTTGAGTAGCTCTCCAGCCAAAATAATGAACTAATAAATGTTATTTCAGAATAGAAGCTTAGATGATGTTTTAGAGGATGATAAATATTATTAAAGTTGTCAAAAGCACTATACTTTAACTTTCATTTATTTATATCTTCTTACACTATTTTTGTGAATAAATTCTGACTTGCCAGTTTTTACATAGTTCAAATAAATAATTCTTTTAAAGTTCATATTTGAATTATATGTAGTTTCCCTTATAAATAAATTTCCTTAAATAAAAATGCTAATATATTTATGTTTGTTAACAGTAACCACAAAGTTGAGCAGACTTAACTGAGCTGGATTCAGAATTCTGTTAATAGGCACGAAAACAGAATAGGTATTTTTCAAACTAGGAATCAAACAGGACTGAAGGTTAATAATTTCAACAGACAAAACTAATGGTTTATTTACAAATATGAAACAATATATATTACTTTTCTGCTACCTAGAATGCCTTCAGAAAAGAGAAATAAAAACTTGTTTGAGTTGGTCTTTCTTTATTCAATATATGATATCTTGAAGTCCTCTTCATTCTTAAACACTTAATTTTCCAGCAAATGTTTTTCTGAAAAGCAAAAGAAAACTCATGTTGATGAAAACACTAAACCTATAAAAAAATTCTTTTTTTTGACTAAAAAAGTAAAGAAATTATTTTTTTCTCATAATATTCCTCAGATATTTGTGAAAGTGGAAAGAAGAATTTTATATGGCTTAACTTTAAAGAGAGTTCATTCAATGGAGAGGATGCACATTCTCATGTCTTTGAAAAGCTTGATATCCCAGAGTGATTCCTAAACACTTCAGAAAATATACAGCATAAATCCAGCAAAAGAGCCACTAAGGTATCAGCCAAAAACTAAGTTTATAATCTGGAAATTTGAATGGTACCTGTAACACCCCAGTCCAGAAGGCTCAAGCTTTACCACAAGTATTACTTTTATTTAACACTCCAAGAGTTCCCACCGAACTCTTACAAAGCCTTTGGTTCTTTAATACCTTGAGGTCACATAGAGAGAAAGCGGTACACACTCTTTCCCAAGAGTTGGATCAAATCAAATTAGCTTACAAGTGTCTTTGATGCAAAAACATTAAGATCCTGTTTTATCTGTATTGCTGTAAGCACGTGACAGCTTGATACAAATAAAAAACCCATAAATCTAAGTGAGGTAGTGTTCAGCTCTTCAGTTGCCAAGTCCTCTATTAATATTTGTATTCTGCATCCGTGGGACTTCTCTCAACGGTACATATTATGTGAAGATTTGAAAACTGTAAGAAATTGGCAAAACACATTTTACCTTAGCAAAACATGGTTGTTAGCATTAAAGAACATATCAAAAATTGTCAGTTAACAAGTCAGTAGGAAAAATCAGTTTTCTAGAGGAAAAACTGAAGTTTTTTCCCCTCCCCTAGTCTATTCATTTTCTTGTACTCAGAAAAGCTGACCTGACAATAATTCATACCAAATCTTTTTATTATTCTTATTGAAATATCTTTTAATGGGCAAGAATTTAAATGTTTTGAAGCCAATCTTGGATTTAGAGATATGCTTTTGAATGGTGTTAGTATTTCCTGACTTGCAACATTGTTTAGGTGTTGATGCAGAAGCCCTAGCTAGGACTTCAGACAGCTGGTGATGTATAGAGGTGGTGCAGAAAGCTGCTGACAAACAGCTGTGGGGAGCTGGAAGAGAGTAGTCTGACTGCAGCCAGAGCAGCCTTTGCCCTCACATGATGTGTAAAGAAGTTGTGGGTAGGCAGTGCTGCCTGTTGCACCAGGGTTTGGTAAGGGAAAGCTGCAGTGTAGGAATTAAAGGTAATCTTGGCAGCTGGGACATAATTGAAAATGTTCGGAGTAGATCAGCAGTAAATCAAAGACTCCTTGAAAAGTTTTGAGTTCTGTAAAATTTCTCTTATTTCCACGTATGACAGACTTAGCAGGCTGATTATCTGCTTTATTTTGTATTTAGGTTTTAGCTGCCTTCCTATGTATAATGTTGAGAGAAAAAAAGCATGGGTTAACTGAAGACATCTGGGAAATGGGGGACAGAGAACTCTGGCATGCTGTTGCCGGTGTGCTCCATCTTCCCTTGTGAACAGGGGCATCCAATAAAAAGGAGAGAAAGGTGACGGTTATATTTGCCATTACAGATATAGCTAGAGAGATGCTAAGAGTAGAGAATAATAAATATATGCAGAATCATGTGAAACTACTTTCTGCTCACCCAGACCAACAGATACTGAAGAGGCACATCCTCTTTAGCTGCAAACGTCACTCATAAGGATCTGAGGGATAGAGCTGCAGTAGTTTAAGATAGCTGCTCCCGGTGTGCATTATTTCTAGATCCATTTAATTCCTGGCAAGAATAGCATTGACTCAGATTTCTAAATAATGATGTAAGATAATTTAGTTATACGGTTTGTAATTTTAATTAGGAAACTGTTTTTCTTATTTGGGTCATATGTTCCATTGAAATAGGAAATGGTCATTTAATAGAGGTGTCTCAAGAAGCTTGAGCCTAGAGCTAGTTCTCAGTAAAGTAATATCTTTAAATTATAACAAGCAAGGCATATGCAGTTTTTGCTAAGATTAAGCATTCAATTTTAGTATTAAATTTCGGTATTTATTTGGACTCACATGAAGATGGACACACTCACATAAATACATCATCTGGCTGTATGAGTATACTGTGGCAAAAGAAGTTCACTTGAGGTGGGCAGAATAGTTTCCTATTATGCTTTCATAGTAATTTAACACAGACTAAAATTTAGATAAATGGATGTGAGCCACCTGGGTAGCCAGGAGTGATATCCACTAAATTGGAATGAAGTTACTTGATTTGAAGTAAGAGGAGTAAAAGGCAAAAGAAAAATAAAGAGCAAAGTTTGAAGGCACAGTAGAACACTTTCTAGTTATTCCTCTGTTTTCTTGACTTTTGTTCCTTTAGGATAGCTGAAGCAATTCAGTTTCATTGTTCCCTGAGTATCTCATGAATATTTCAGTTCCAAATGGTTGAATGTTGTTTTTATTAGTCCATTTAGATTGCAGCACAAATATATTTTCCTGCATGTGGCTGAGATTTGGAATTAGGGAATATCTGTGGCATGAGGCAATAAACAAAAAGAAATGCATAGCGTACAGTTCAATACAGTTGTAACAATTGAATGCTTTTTACAGTTCACACTCGCGGTGCTTCACAGACTTGGGACTTGACTGAATATACCTTTTATTTTATATTTTAATATTAATTTCTTGCCAATAACAGTCTGCTTCTCTCACCCTGGAAAGTCATCAGACTGTGAGAAACAGACAATCCTTATACTCTGTTTCTTTTTATCTCTCCAGTGCAGTTTTCTTGTTTGCTTTTTCAGCTGTCCTCAGTGTTCCAGTGGACATCCTTGAAAAGAGCAGTTGTGCTGAGCCATTAGCAAGAGACATTTGTAAAGCATATTTGTCATGCATGAGTTTGATTAATTTTCTGTAATTCATAGTGTATTGTGGGCACACAG
Organism: Myiotriccus ornatus; assembly: GCA_036023395.1. Classification (NCBI taxonomy): domain Eukaryota; kingdom Metazoa; phylum Chordata; class Aves; order Passeriformes; family Tyrannidae; genus Myiotriccus; species Myiotriccus ornatus. Next base: position 6,997,659 of record JAYRBT010000139.1, read on the forward strand.
ATCAGATGCCTGTCCTAGTGAGATACTAGGTAAAAAAGAGAAAAGAGGGAGATCTATTATATATCTGATATAGACCAGTCAATTTGTCCATGCATAGGCGCTGTCACCGCCGAGACCCGGGTTCGATTCCTGGTCAGGGCCACTCCCCGGGCAGATGGAGCTCGTTAGCCCT
>JAYRBT010000139.1:7016881-7027659 GCA_036023395.1 Myiotriccus ornatus
TTCTGCAAAACCTTTTCTGTAATGTAGGTGACTTGTTGTTAGGGAACTATTAGCTGAAAGTAAGTTCTCAAGAACAGGTTAAATTACAGCTAAAGAGATACCGAGAAACAAATATTTTGTGCTGAAGAACTGTCATAGAAATATACTATTTCTCTTTAGTCTTCTAAAACACACACATAGAAGTTATTGAAGACCCAATATAATCACACAACATTCTACTGTAAGAAAAAAAGAAACCCCCTTCATCCATTGACAAGATTCCTTAATTGGCCTGGGATTCCTGGATGAAGGGGTTGATCTTGCACAGCTCTTTGTAGCAATACATGCCAAATATGTTTAGAATTGACAGAGATAAATGACACTATAATTGACAGTTTACTTTTCTTCTATATATTTTCCCAAGCTGGAAAATCAATTGGACATCTCCAAAGTGGGAGGGAAAAATAGATCTGTTTCAACTTCCAATTATTTTTATTCTGCATGACAGGCTGAAACCTGTCACAGCTAAGACCAGATTGTCCAGTTTTAATATGGTTCACTGTCTTTCATCAAAATAACTTCTATTACATTTTGTCAAAATAAATGACTCTGCTAAGGTGATTCGAGGCATGTATCTCAGATAATGCAAGCCTGGAAAACAGATTGTAGAGAAATACCCAAGGAACTTATTTACTTCAAATTAATCACACAAACAAAAGCGAGGACACTTCTGTGGGCAAAATAGTGTTGCCTCTTCATGGTTTCTGAAATGGTAGTGAGGCTGGGAATTCCACAACAAAGACAGGCAGTCACCTTGCAGTGTTGCTATTACTGGTCTTCTGGGCAGCAGTCTCGAGTGACTGGATTGCAGACTGGCTGTGTTGGAGATAGAAGTGCTGAACTTAATGGCATATAGGGCATGTGATGGCAGGATAGTGGAGTGTAAACAGGGCATGAACTCGGGGAATGAGACATAAAGCCTTTTCCTGAAGTAGAAGCTGCCTCCACTTCCTTCATGATATCCCACTGTTCTCTAAAATGTCTCCACTCACTCCTAATAAGTAGGTAACGTAGGCAGTCTGACAATATACCTCTTTTCCCTAATTATCCAATTGTAACTAACACATGTGCTCTTGGTCCAACACCAACCTGCAAATGAAGCTGAAAAACAGAGTTAATGATTTTGTCTTTCCAGAAAAAGAATGAAGCATTTGCTTCTCCTCTCTGCGTGCCCTTTACATACTTAGGAAGAGGAAAGATGTGTGATGGAAAGTCTATGTGAGGAAGGTGAATTGTTTTCTGGACATAAACAGTGATTGTGCCTTGGCTTCCAAAAAATCTGTGTTTGTATATGAGTGTGTGGGTGTGCACGTAGATGTGCACATGGGTGTGTGCATAAAGGGAACAGACACGAGCTTGAGAGGTTAGTGGTAGGTAGGGGATATTTTGAGGGTTATGTATTTAAGTCAGCAACTGACAAAAACGTAGACGGGAAAAGGTGATTGATGTGGAAAGCTAACAGGAGCAGAGAGGAGGCTGAAAGAAAGCTGTACAGGGAAAAAAAGAAGATAATTAGGTAGGAAAATATGGCAAGATAAATACTAGAGGAATATAAATTTAAAGAGGAACAGAAGTGTTTAAAAAATACAATGAAACAAAAGGGAATAAAGCAAAACATCAAGAAAAAGATTAAAAAATCCCTAACACATGAAAGGTGACATAAGAGTTGAAAAAATGTTGAGAAAGCTTGAGGCAAATATGTTTTCTCTACTTTAAAATGTTAACCAGGAACAAATTAGTAACAGGGAAATAAGAAGTCTCATATCCTAGCTTGCCTGAGGCAACAAAGGGCCCAAGGCTTAAATGATTAAGGAACATTTTTTAGCAGAAATTGGTGTTCAGAAAGGACTATGATTTGTTGTATTGTGAATGAATGCAATTGTCAGGAACGAAATAAATATTTTTTCTGAGCTGGAAGATGGCACATTGGTAGGAACTTTTGGTACCATTGCTCTCTGATTTCATCTGCAGGACCTCCTGTTATACCAAGACACAAGACATACCTTTCTGGGATGTGCTGCTGTAAAGCAGAAAGCTGGGAAAAGCTGAGGTGGTTATGAATGACTGATGAAGGCCAGAGTAGAAAGATTAGTTTTATGTTTTTTAATTGTTTCTGATATTCATTGTCTTTCACCAAGCTCATCCTGGCAGATTTTCAACTTCAGATAATAAAAAACAAGGATACCCTTGAGGACACAGCACTAACTTTAAGGATTGTAAGGTCTTTATACTTCTGAACTAGCTGTAGAAGCCCACTATCTTGTCAATGTGGAGTCCTTCTTCTCAGCTATGAACCATTGCATGAATAAGGTGGGACAGCATTCCATATTCTTTTGGAATCAATGTTCTTTCAAAACAATATTGTTTGAGGGGTGGCTGTGAGTTACAAATATGCATATGTACAAATGTGGAAAAACATAAGAGTCTATAAATCTTTAAAAAAACCCTTAAGTAACAGGAGAAGCTAAGGGACAGGTACCCTCTCTCCTTGACCTCCAGGGAGTGGAACATGACTTTACCTTGATAAACACTATTTCAGGCTGTCAGCCTTCTGCATATTCAATACCAGCAGAAATCAAAGTCAAATCTGGTGCAGTCCAATGCAATTTCATTCTTCCTTTCAAAGTTACTCCTTTCAACAGCTGTGCTTTTTCTCTAATAGGAAAGAATGCATTAATTAACTGGAACAGCTTCTGTCCTTTGCTTTAGCCTCACTAGTTTTTTTATGCTCAGTTATTTACTAGACTGTTTAACAAGGGAAGTGTACACTCCTTTTCTGTGCCCACTTCCTTTTTGTTTATTTTCAATGGAGGCAGATGCACATTAGTACCACAGTTTTCGGTAATTTAGCATGTGCCAATTTACAATGATATCTCCAGTGCTTTGTACAGCATTACATCAATGCAAAATGGTTGATTACTACATGTTGAATTACCAAACACCAGAGTAATTATTACGGTAACGCACATAGTTACCTTGACGTTGTTTATATCTAAGTATTTTTCACCCAATAACAAATTAAGCTAAATAGCTGTAAACTGCAGCCCTGAATCAATGTCAATACGTGTATCTAGCAACAAAATGTAAAAAAAAAAAAGTAGAAGGAAATGCAGGCCATACACAGAGAAACGGAAATGAATATGTTGAACATTAAAAGAATAAATTAACACTTCTCTTTCTCTGCCTCAGTGTCCCAGAAAGCTGTATACAGATGATAGCATAACACACTACTGATTTGTTGCAGCTGCTTCTGCTTTCTGTCAGAATGTAGCTCACTCCAGTTTTGTGCTCTATTTTCATTTCTCTTTTGTACAGCTCCAAACCCCCAACATTACACTCTTTAGTAACATCTCTGTCAAACGTCTACAGTTTTCAAAAAAATTACAGTAATTCTGAATTTATAAATCATCTTTTTTTAAAAAAGAAAACTATGTACTCTGGCAATACAAAATTACCTTGTCTTATTAAGCTGTTCAGGTGTCAGTGCAATTGTTATCACTAGGACTGCAATCATTACAGATTATGATTGATATGCAGAAGGATGTGACTATAGCTATAAGATTTTCTTCATTTTCAGAGTGAAGACACATAAAAATGCTTTAAAATAGTTCCTTTGCTTCAGTTTTCTTTTTAAAACAAACATCTTCAGCAGAAATTCTTTGAGGACCTGGAGATTTAGGTTTGTCTAGGTCACTGGGCATCCAGATGTTCTGAGTCTTACCTCTGTGTTTAAAAACCTTCTGTATTTTAAACCTCTAGTTTTGAAAAATTTAGCAGATAGCTGTGGCAAAATCTGGGATGTTTTCACCTTTCCTCTCTTAGGTTCCTAAGCAAAATTATTCTGAAAAGCCGTACTTCAGAAACATGAAAATAATATTATCTCACAGTCTAACTACTTGGATTAGCTTTTCTTTGCATAAGGCTGAGACTGGGTTTTGTTGGATGCTACTAGAGTATTTAATTACCATATTTTTAGAGATCATGACATTGGCATGCTTTGATATTTGGTTATTGTGGGGAGGTAGCTGGGGGCAAAAATTAAAGAAAACTGAGATGTTATATTCACATCTTAACAGAAGCTATGAAGGTATGGAAATTATAGGGTAAAATGCAGCTGCTGCTCCCTGGATGAAATGCAGTTGGCAGCTCCATGATGATTCCCCACACAACAGTCAGCACCTGCTCAGGGGGATGGAACGGAGGGTGGGGCAGAGTGGAGACACCACAGGCAGGCTCTGTGGAACTCCCTGCAGAGAGGGGAACTCGATGGTACTTTGCAGCTGATAAACCGCATAGCACCTGTCAGTCAAGGGAGAGAGGAGAAAACATCCTGCTGCTGAGCCAACAACTGTGGTGAAATCTCTCTCCTTGGATGAACTTGGTTCATAAAAGCTTAATTGTGATATTAATGCACACCACCATCCCAGAGTTACCTGCCTGCTGGTACGACCACCCCCCACTGGGCATGTGCTCTATATTTTCTTGACTGTATCTTTAAAAGTGAAGTGAGAAAATTTTACACCAATCAGTAACAAAGGAATTTATGACTAGAGTCACTCAAGCTCCACCTAAGCATAGTTTAAAAGTACGTCCAGAATGGAGGAAAAGTGAGGGAAGACTCAGGTGTAAGTGCTGGCATCAGTCGATGGCCTGAACCTGTCTTTTCCCCCCACTGGGGGATGCCTATAGGATAAGAACTGTTCTCTACATGCACTGCATACGTTGGTTGGGATAGAGCTTGTCTGTGTATTGCTTTAAATACATTTTTGCAGTCAGATACTCCCACCGGCAATCTTCGAACCTTAACCTGTCACAGTTTATATTAATAAAGAGTGTCATTCTGTAAACTGTTGAAGTGAGTCCTTAACAGGTGCTAGCAGTAGCCAGCAGGGGAAACACTCTCAAATAAAGAAGGGAGACCTGCTGGGGGGGGTCTCCCTAAAACTTTCGGCTCAGCCCTCTGAAAAGGGCAGTTGAATCACCCTCTGGTACTGCAGGACTGTGTGGTGAAGGGTCCCCATAGTAGGATGCTGACAGACTGGTTAGGCAGAAGGGTCTCGGCTTTCCTGGGGCACTGACAGACTAATGAATCACTAAGGATTGAGGAAATCTCCCTTTTTCATATGACAGTTGTTAACAAAAGGTCAGGTTAAGGAAAACACATGGAGATTTGCTTATAATGCATGAAAACAGACAACTCGGTTACTAAGATTTATCCAGGTTTACATGCAAGTTGTATGAGCAAATCCTATTTTATCTCCATATTTAAGACTAAAATTAATATTGTGCAGATTATTTTATTTCCTACCAGTGGTTGTTGTAGTTATTTTTTATTTCCTACTGAGTGGCACTGACAGAAGAGAACCTTAGGAATGTACTTTTTTTTTTTTTTCCCAGTACCATATTTCAAGAGTTATCTGCATGATTTCATTTTGATTCAAATTTTCTTCATCTGTTTCTCCTTTTCTTTCCCCCAATGCTGGTGTGTCTGAACTATGCAGAAGAGCAGCTTGAAAGCCAAAAGACCAGGAAAATAAAAGTCAAAGAGGAAGGAATGATAGGAGTCTTGGTATCCCTTGCTATAGAAGGGAAAGAAAAAAAGAGAAAAAAAAAATATTTTTTTGAGGCTGTGCTTTTATTTGCATTTTGGTGAGACAGTGTGAGAAGTATGATTCTTATAGTCATTAACCTGATTTAATAGAAATTCCACCCCTCGGAGCCTATCCTTGTTAAAACAGGGAATCCTCTCAGTGACTTAAGGTATATAATGTTGATTGGATTCAGTATTGACTTTTAAGGATTAACACCAGTAGTATAAAATCAGTTAGCATTTAGAACTCAAAATTTAAATTTTGGTTAATCTCAAAATTTATGTATGCACATAATCTTTACAAATATTTTTTTTTCCTTTTTTTTGGGGGGAGGGGCATATTTTATGGATGGCCCTGTATTTATTCCTTTTCTTTCTGTCTTCAATTTTTGTTCATACTGATGTCAGCGTTTTTATTTCTTGAGTATTTAGATCATTGAGATTTATTCTTACTGTTTCTAATTTTTCATTTATAATCAGGCTCAGCTGACCAAACTCTTCTAAAATTCATGAGAACTTGTGAAAATTACATATCAACTTTACGTGGCGGAACATTTTATATCAGAGTAGACTTTAATATGTATTAGTATATTTTTTTAATATGTATTTCAAGCCATCTATTAGGAAGCCAGTAGTAATATACATCACCTGCATCATAGTGCTATGTTTCTTCTCCAAACCCACTAAAATCAAGACAACACAAAAAAATCAGTCATTCCATTCCAATAAGTGTGCTTCCTAAAATGCAATTTGCTACAGTCTCCTTCCAAGGCTAACCTCTATGAACTTGTGTGTATTATATGGTAGGACTATTCAGCTTTCTCTCTTCCTGATGCCAAAATATAGAGCAAATTAATAATTAAAATCTCATTAATACACTTAATTTCATGCTTGGAAATGGAAACCACCACATGGACAGGAAAATTTTAGTCCTGCTCTGTAATAGATGGACTTAACCTTTTTAGTTGCTTCAAATGTAACGCACGCAGACTTAGAAAATTAGATATTGTTCCTTCTTCGTGTGTTGCTGAACCTTGAAGAAAAAATATTACCCAATATAGAACCTTGATTATATTTGTTTTGTTTTGTTTTTTTTCCTCTTAATAAATGTAATTATCATTTTAGTGGAATGACCACATTCATTTTCTAAGGAATTAATCTTAGGTAACCATCTACATGTCACTCAATAAAAATACATTTAAACCCATCACTCAGTAGGCAAGAAAGATTATCAAATGTGTCCATACTTCTCTCTGCATTTAAGAAAGTAAAATTTTTTGCGGGGGGGGGGGCCAAGTCAAAATTTCGAAGTATAAAATGCTCCCGTGTGGCAGGAGAGAGCAACAGTCTAAATTCTGGACATTTTAAAGATTGGCAATGAATTTCAGAAAGTAACTAGAACTTCACTGTGTGCTTTGAGCAGGGGTATAATGTAATTGCAAAATTTTCTTTGATCTGTCCTCTTTATTGAAAGTGAGAAGCAGCTTATCAAAGTAAGTTGTTTAACCAACTAGGGAGTGGTTTGTGAACAACTGTCATTGTTGCTTTTTCTGTATGAAATCATATAAACATAGAGAAGGAAATTCAGGTGCTAGAATGTGGAGGGCAAAGAGGAGCTGGGCTGGTTTCAGAATGAGGTCTTTGGAATTTAGGCTCTTTGTTCTGGGTAAAGTAGAAAAGCTTGCATATGCATTTTAGATGGTTATAAAAAAGTTATTTTCCATGCTACATTTAGAACCCTGATGTTGGATGACTTGTATAAATAGTAGCTAGTCCCTTTACAGCAATGTGAAGCGCACTCATTCCTTAAAGTGCTTGAGGAACAGAATCTTACAGACTCCACCAAAAAAGAGAAGCTTTAACAGTAACATCACACTTAAACAACAACCGTGGAGTATTCGCCTTGCAGCAGAATCATGGCAATCCTGCTTTAACTCTGTTCTTAAACTTAAAAGTTCTCAAAACACTGAGTCAACTTCTAAATGGTTCCTCCAGTCTTGGTCTTCGGCAGATTGTTTACGTATGTATTATACCAATCTTTTTTATTAGATATGCTTTCTATGCTGGGATCGGGGTTGTAGGAAACTATATGAATAGAGCTTAGGGTAGTAATGATGGAACAGACATTTACAGTTGTTGCTGCTAGAACCTCCATGGTTCCCCAGCAAGGGACTGCAATTCTACTCAGGATTGTTTTCTCGTGTGCAGTACCCAGCAGAATCATAATTCTGATTATAGCAATGGGAAATGGGACAGAAGGTTGCTGCAAGGAGGAAAACCCCTTCTTGCACTGAAGCAGCCTCATGTGCAATATTTTGTCTATTTAGAGTCAACCCTGTGATCTGTACTAAAGGCGTTATCTCCCAGGAGATCATTATCTGATGATTGCATTCTATCATGAATTGCTCTCAGTGACCTGAGTTCTGTCGGAAGATATTATTTTTGTAACACCTGCTACATCCTTGTCTCCTGTTGGAAATTTTATTCCTCTTTTGGCCTGATGCTTTGCTACATTTCCCACAGTCTGTTCTCCTCTGTTACAAAGCAGTGTTCAGCAAGAGTGTGACCCACTGTATTAACATCCTCTAGTGGTACTTCTTCATTACATCTGTCAATATTTTGCCAAAGGGTTTTGCTCTTAGATACTCACTCTTCCTACACAATTTTTTTGACTTCTGCTTTTCCCTGTGTTTCACTGTCATTGCCATGGGAACTGCCTATTTACATTTTATTGTGTTGTGCAAGTTGTTATATTTGTATCAAAATATAGCTGACATAAAAATTTCCATTTTGAAAACAGAATTTTAAACTTGGTATATTTATATTTTTTTTACAATATGCCATAAACTTATAACAAAGTCATAGGTCTGGATTTGCATATGGCTTGTATTAAGCCTCCTATGCCTCCTGGAGGCTTTCCCAGTACTTTATTAAAATCATATTTTTCATAATTAGAAAGATATTTGAAATGTATTAAAATATTAAAATTGTGTTAAGATAGGCTATGCTTTATTTTATGGCCTCATTCTAGCTATTCTCAATTTTCTTTATCCATATTTTTGAAGGATTAGTCATTCTTATCCACTGACGTGAGTTCCTTTTCTAACATTTCACATTAAAAGTGTGGAAAATGATACAGTTAGATGCTATCCTTTTTGTCCAAAAATGCTAGATAAAGAAGGCCCCATTTTAAAGACTTTCAGGCTTCTGAAATGCGAGAAGAAACAGAATTTTAAAAAGAGAAAACATCTAAAGGCTAATTTTTGTCTGTCTGAATCTTAGAGCAAAAAGCAGTCTTAAGAAAAGCATCTTAGATGAACAGCGCACATTAAATTGCAAACTGAGAACTCATGTTATAAAACCCTTTCATTTTCAGAACTGTATGCAGAAATTACTGTGAACTTTTATGCAGGTTTCCCTTTTTGAGGGCTTTTTGAAGTTCCCCTTTAACCAGCTGCTCTGCATCCTGATTGAGGTTCAGCACATTTATATCCAAAGGAAATCACATCATGGCTAAGAGTAAATGGCATTGCTTCAGAAGACTACTGCTTCTTACAGAAATAATTTTTCCAATCTCCTTTTGATCTTCCGAAAAAATGTAATATAATTATTTAAAGCAGAAAAACTTTTAAGCTTTCAACCTTTACTATAACCTACAAAAATAGCCCTTTGTAATAAATTAATTACCTTTTCAGTTCATATATTCATTCAGAACTGTATATGCAGAATCACCGTGTGACCTGTAAGTGTAACATCAAGTCCTACCTGTAAGTGGTAGCTTGAAAAAGGGTAGGTTAATTTTTGCTTCTGAACATTTTAAGCCAAATTACTGTTTTCAAGTGACCCCAGAATGGAGAGATATGAACTAGTTGACCCAGCTATGGAGAGCAATGATTTATAACTTTGTTCTGAATCTTCCTGAAAAGCCAGAGATTTGGTTCTTTCAAAAATTAATTTACTGGCAAGCTACAGTTAACTGTTGGTAAGGAAGGATTTGGGTGGGATAATTTCTATTGTTTTGTCTTTTTTGTTTGTTTTGGTTTGGTTTGGTTTGGTTGTTTTTCCACAGAAAGTATCAGGCTATTTTCATGGCAAATTGGAGTTCTGGCATGTGGGGGTTTTTTTAGCTCTTGATGATCTATTTGGCAGAATCTATCCCACAGTAATCCTCAAAGGGTACCATCTTCATTTCTATAATGTTCAGAATGGCTATTGACTACTGTGAATTGAATTAAGGGCCAGTCTCTGGAAACATTATTGTGTCCATAGTATTTTCACAAAGACAAGTCAATATGAGATGACTTTTGCTTTCTAAGAAAATGCAAAATCCATCTTTGAGCCCAAGGTTTCCCACAAATGCTTCTAAACAGTAAGCTCGTCAGCCTTTTAAATAAAATGAGGCTACTTATGAAACCTGCTTGCCAGACAACAAAAAAAAGAGAATTGTCTTTCTTATATTACTCTTTGGAGAAAGCAGTTAGATTCTTTGGTGACGAATATCCATTTGAAAACAATTTTCAGGGTCAGCTGAGGTCACCAGAAGGTATTTTAGGCTGGTTTTTCATTTGAGTTGAGTGATTTGATTCACTTGAACTGGATGGGAAAAAAACCCAAACCAAACATTTTCTTTTAATATCAGGCCCCTGTGTCCATCCACCTTTGTGAGACAGTGCCCAGTGTTCATTTGTTACCTTCAGTACTTGTCTTTGAAAACTGTCTTTTATACAGAGATACAAGTGTTTGCCCTGAGATGAGTATCTCTCACTTGTACAGTGGGAAGGTTTGGTTTCATCAAAATCAGTTATCCTTTGTGAGCAAAAATCTATCTGTTCTTTATTAAATTCTATATCTTAGATGAATAGGAAATGACTCAATTTTTAAAGGAACATTTAAAACCTTTTCTTTCTGATTCAGTTGTTTTTCTTTTAGATGCAAATATTTTATAGCATCAGGCTTTACAGGGTGTTGGTGAATTTTTTTGTCAGCAACAATCCTAGTTATCATAAAGCATCAGATCTCCCTGAGCCCATATTTTGTATTTTTGTGTAAACTAAAGAAAAATATAAAAACAAAGACTAATTTTTTAACTTGAGACTTAGCTTTGAAAGCCAGTAACACGGTGTTCTTCCTGGTATCCCCCAATTGAAAT
>JAYRBT010000139.1:7035573-7081968 GCA_036023395.1 Myiotriccus ornatus
CATCTCTGTACCCTTTACAGAGTTTGTAAATGAGCCTTGCAGCACAATTTTCATTTTAGTATAGCATTTTGCACATTCAAGCTCAATTGGGAGAGTTGCAAATTCAACCTATATTAATTACTACATTGCAGCATGAGTCAGGGTTTTACTTTATATTAGTTAGTTCTAAAACGTGGGGAGAAGAAAATATCCTTGATTCCCCAGCAAATCACTCCCAATGTGTCCATGAGGAGCTGAAGGAGATGTTTGTGAGTTCTATGAACATGATAGAGTACATCTTCTCATATATAATCAGTTCAGTTTTGCTATGAAATAACCCAAAAATAACTACTTGAAAATGTCAAATATGATTGTGTTGAGCCTTAACAATGAAGCCAAGTATGAAAAAAAAAGTCTTGTTTTTTAAAAAACTATAGGTATAAATTTGTATTATAACTCATAAGGATTTTCATGTGTTTGATGTATTCTTCCTGTATGAGCTTAGTGAAAGGGCTCTTATTAAATGGATACCTCAATTAGACTGAGTGAATTCCAGCAAACTAGATTAGGTAAAGGATGATTTAACTTTAACTTCAGTCAAGCTACTACTGAAGTTGACAGCTGAATTAAAGATGTCTGAGTCAACAGCAATTCTTTTAAGGTCAGATAGGTCCAGAGGGAGTTTGTCCAGGAGGTACAAAACAAAATAGTTCCAGATCAAGCTGGGTAAGCTCCACTGGGTAAGACCCAGACATGAAACCTCAGCTTCAAGGAAGATGTGTACTAATACAGATTAGGAAGGAACAGCTCAAATATCTTCTTTGAACTTTTTTTTTTTTTTTTTAAATAAAACATGAATGGGAAGCAAGCATTTAAAAGTACAAAATATTTTCTGTCCACAGTATGATCAATTGCTCAAAAGTCTGGCTCTCTGAAAATTAGCATAACTTCTCTAATTCTAAAAGGTCTTAATCAACTTAAAAATCACATTTTTTACTTTGACATGCCATACATACTATTAGCAATTATTACCACAAGTATTCTTAAGTTAAGCAAGCCCAAAATTGAAGTAGCCTGTTTAACCCCAGTTTTTTCATATGCCTTTTGAAATATTCATGTTTTTACAAAGCATGCTCACACTGTATCAGTTCCACAGAATCCCCGAGCTTCGCAGTGTGAAGAAGGGTACTGAGCAACTCAGTGCATCAACAAAAAAGAAGAACAGACAGATTTCTTTCTGTTTGGAAAGTCCTGGTATTGTCCATGTAAGTAAAATGGTGGGCTATGGCCCTAGTATAGAATTTGCAATTCAGGAGAAATCCAATAGTGCCGTGATGAGCATATGGGAAATAATCTGCGAAATTCTATGGAGTCTTGCAGAGCTTGTGCAAGGCATGGACATCTCACTGGCTTATACATTGCTTTAGTTTGCACTGGTTTTCATGAGCGCAGGAGAAGATGTACCTTCCTGTTTCTGTAAAGACTAATTTATCTTCCTAATTTCAAAGTATTACTGCATAGCAATGGAGTGCTAATAAAATTAAAACCGGGGCCTGAATCCTATGAGTGAGTACAGTTTGCAGTAGGAGATGTGCCTGGAGTTGTACGATGCACACAGGAGAGCAGCATGCTCTGCAGCCTGCCCTGGTTGTCTGCCTTTTCGTATAGAATAATCCTTGTCAACAGCAAGGCTGGCTGCAAATAGGTAAGAGTTCTTACTAAAATTTATTAAACACTCCTTACACTTCTTAAAATAGTTTGAAAGCCCAGCATTTTATTTTTTTTTTGCAATACTTCCTCTCCTGGATAAGCAACATACATGATGGATTTTTTGCTGAAAGGATGATGGTATTGACTTCAGAAAATACAACAATATATATCAGTTTTTGAGAGATATTTTTACTCCGTTGCTCTGCTTCTTAGCATAAAATCCAGGCAAGTCTTTTTTTCTCAGCTAACTTTTCTTTTTCAGTTTCCTCCAAAAACACCTTTTCGGGGTTACCTGTCTGTAACTGATATCCCAGTTTTTCATTCAAACCTGATTTTTTGGGCAACTTTTCTATTAAGTTGTGAGTTTCATGAAAAGGTTCTGGTGTACCTAGAGTTCACTTAACTGGGCAATGAATCAGTTGTTGCTAAAACTTACATAAAATGGGAACAAAAAGAGGAGAATAAAGCAAAAAAAAAAACAAACCAACCATCTTTCCATCTTTTTACAAATATTATATTGATTGGGAATAATTTTGGGCTAAAAGAACCTCTCATGGGAATGAGACCATGGCACTTCTAGGATGCTGTTATTTGTGTAGAAGACCATATATTTAAAAACCAGTCACTATACTTTTGAAATTGTGTCTGAAGATAACTGGGCTTTTAACCTGCAAACTATTTCTAAGATGAAGTTCTTTACTTAATTCTTTCCTCGGTGTGTTTACTTGTATATTCTTAGCGTTGTTAGATGTCTTTCTTGTGGAGTCTGAAATTGCCAATAAGACTCCGGACAAGGAGTTAACAACATCTTTAAGAGTAGCTAACATGGAGTACATCTGCTGCATTCCCTTGTATTTCTGCGTTTAGGAAGGCGTCCCTATTGCCTCTGTGCTAAGGAGTGCCCCAGTGACTGAACTTTTTTGTTGTAGTTGTGGTAGTCAGACACAATGATGGGGTTGGATTTTGGATTTTCAAACTTTGAAAAAATGCAAACCAAATTCAGTTCAAATTCTCTTAAACTAGATATCTTGCAAAGTGGCTGAGAAAGAAGATGCAAAGAAAAATAAGCAGCAAAGAAGAAAGAAGCAGATTTCTTTAGTTTTGCTATGCTAACTGATAAAAAATTTAGAGTTTCAGCTTTATGATATCTTCCAGTGTGACCAAGCTATGATTTGAAGACCTGAAGCTCTAGAGCCATGAGGTATATAAAAGCTGTTGTTTCATCTCCTATTTAAATTCCCTTCTTTTCTATATACCCCAAGTCCTTCTCCTCTAAACCCATTTATGTTTTCAGACTTGATAACAACATTTAAAGTTACTGTCTTTCAACTACATGGTTGAGATTAGCAGGACCTGAATGAGAACCAGAAACCTGATTTTTATTTTGTTTATGATGATTTTGCTGTTAAATATAACTTGTTATGTGCTACATCACTGTCCCCAGTTAGTGCTCTATCCCTGCAGATTTGTTAGTCATTGCCAAGCTAAATCTATGTTAGGGTTAGTGGTCATACACCCCTTAATTTAACAATTGTATTAAGAACTCCAGGCATGTAAAAAAAAAAGAGTTTATTAGAGTTATTTTCCCTTTCCTGGTTAAAATCTTTGTTTCAGCTCAGCAACCACAGAGACACTGCTCTGTCTGCCTGCTTGATTTGTTTTCTATTTATAAATAGATTTATTCCTCTGAAAAGGTTCATTTAGGAGGGAGATCAACTCTAACCAATAGCAGGAACTGAAAAGACTGGGGAAACAAAGCTTTGGAGGGAGACTAAAATAAATCAAATTAACTGTGTGGCTTTCATTTAGTTTTCATTATTCCAAAGTAAGATAGAATTGTGAATATTTTTTTAAAGGAAAACACAGTGGAATCCCAGTTATCCAAGCATCCACAGTCAGAGTCACTCTTTCTGATAAATTTTCAATATCTTTGCTCCCTGAGTATTGACTTCCATGTTATCCTAAAATATTCATGTGAGACTAACAGTTCACATAGTTAGTATTGTAAGAATAAAAAGGTGCTCAGTAAGAACAGTTATGCTTTGGGACTGATGTTTAGTATTATCCTTTCATCTGCAGATCTTTTTGATCTTGATTTGGGAGGATTCTTCAACCCAAGGATAAGATTTCACCTGATGCTGTTTCTAGCTGAAATGCTGCATCTAATTTCTGATTCTCATGTACAATCTCTCTCTAATAGTTATTTTCCTTCAGAGGAGGAGATATCCTATCTATGTGTCTAGAGATATTGATACGTATCTGACCTTTATGTCTTCTGGTAAATGGTTAGAATTTAAATTGCTTGGCTGGTAGAATGTTTCAGCCTTTCCTCATGAGAGCTGATCTTCTGTGTTTGTGAGGCCTGTTAAAAGTAATCTATGGTCATATCCTAGCAGAAGAGCTAATCTTATTTTTTTTTTTATTCAAACTGTCACTTAAACCATCCAGCCCAGTGCCATTTCTGGAGTTCTGTTCATTAAATAACGGTACTAAAGAGCATCCTGCTCAATATAATATAAGATAAACTTACTAAAACAATATATAACTCTCTTTTGTGGTGTATTACAGAGAAAAAAATATCAGCCTCCTTTATTCTAAATTTACGGGAGAACCACAGGAGTTAAGTATATATCAGGTACAGCTTAGAACACAAATCCAGTTTCTTTACAGCAATGTTCTCATAATCTCCAGTAAAGGAATGTTCTCATTTTCATCTTAGCCTGATGTCTTTCTCTCCCATAAGGTCTCCAGTTATAGTGTAAACCAAATATTTAAATAAAACTAGCTTCATATTCTGAGTTCCATCTGTGTATGTGCATATGTGTGTATAATTGTAAAAAATCAGAACTCTTCAGAACTGGGATTATATCTCCTTTAATGTACTGTATCAGTTTAAGTAGAAAGTCAACTTTGAATAAAAGAAATAATGATGTAAGTGTAGAAAGAGGTGTGTATAGAAACTTTTCTGAAGAGAATGAAAAAATGGAACTTGCTATACTGTATCATATCGTTGATTGTTAAAAGCCTTATAGCTTATTCTGTCGGAGCCAATAGCTGACAGAGCTTCCCCAGATATTGGAAATTGAAGCAGAAACAATTAAGCAAATATAAATAAAAGTCTAAGAAAAAAAATGCTGTAGAACAAAATACTTATGCTTGGTGTTTGTTCCAGGCTGTCTTTCCCTGTCACAGATCCTCCTCATGAGTATAAAGCAACAGATGTTTAAACACTGGCAAATTTCACCCTTAATTTTTAGAGAAAACCTGTGAATCACTTCCTTTTCTAAGAAACCTAGAAGGAGTAGATAGATAAAAATGATGAACAGCTGACTCCAGTTTTTTTAAGGACATCATAAGATATTAACCTGAATCAGCAGAGCATTGCAAATATTCTTGCACAAAATAACAGGTTGTCTCATACTGTCCCTTCATCTAACAAGTTCACAGTCTGAAATGCTGCCAGACTTCAGCTGGATATCTTTTTTTTCTTTTCCCTTTTCCCTAATTGGGTGTCTGGAAATCTTTCAGGGTTAATTACTGGTGAATCTCTACAACAAAATAAAAAATGAAGTAATTTGGTATCATACTTGAGTGAAGGCAATTGCAGTGTTTTGTTTTTCAGATTAAAGATCTCAGAACAACAACAATTATTCAATTAAATTGGTTTAATTTCGTGGGATGACTTGGGGGCTTTTTAGCTCTAAGAGTTGCTGGACCTTCTTTGACCACAGGTAAGAGAGCACACAAACATGTATTTACCAGTAGTGTAATCTAAACCACTAATTCTTATCTTCCAGAGTTCAAGAAGCATTTGGACAATGCTCTCAGGCACATGGTGTGATTCTTGGAGCTGTCCTGTGCAGAGCCAAGAGCTGGATTTCGATGATCCTTGGGGGCCCTTCCAACTCAGTATATTCTGTGATTCTGTAAACACTACTTGTATGTTGTAAATTAGGAATGTAACTTTTTTCAAGCCTTGAGTCCTCAGTAATTTGTAAAATCAAGCTTTTTATGAATAAAAGTTACACAGCCAGTCTCTGAAATCAGGGACATTATTTTTAGGCAACATCAATTACAGAAGAATAATTTAGAATCAAGAGACACTCCACCATTTTGTCCAATAGATATCTGAAATGTTAAAATGACCAACCTTATTCATGGATCACATGAATAGTTGTCATTCTCTTCCAAACGTGCTGGAAGCTCCAAATTTGCCTTTTGAAGGCTTGTACTTCGATGAAAAAGAGATTTAATATTTTCTCCCTAGAAGTAAGGAGAGGAAAACAGGTTTACAGAACCTGAAAGAATCCATTACATTTTTATTGCTCCATTTTTAGCTAAGAAGAGGACATTTGGGATTCTTGGGCTTGTCAAAGGTCTCAAGGCAGAGGTCCAGCTATTGCTCATCATGTGATTCAGGGGTCTATGTTCACTCAGGGTAGAACACTAGAGAGGAACTCACTCAAAGGAAGTTTAACTGTGGTCTCCCAACTCACGAGAGTGACTATACCCAACTGCTAAAGCTGTGAGTAAATAAATACATATATGTTTATATATATTTAGATATATTACATTTCTTTGTAAAATGAAGTGTATCAGAAATGCCAAGTTAAGCATGTTTCCTTTTTTTCTCCTTTTTGTTTTCTTGGCAGAAATAATTTGATTGTAATTTTGTGGTAATTTTGGCCCCTAAATGACAATTAATTTCAGCAAATCATCCTTGACTGTTTCCTTTCTCTAGAAAGATGCCAAGTTATATGCAAAACCCTTTTAATTATGGCAGCCTTCTGAATTTCCAACTCAGATATCCCCAAATCACCAGTGACTTATGAAAAATTTAAACTTTAGAGGCATATATAGAAAGCAAGAGGACATGTAACTGCATGAACAGGCTTCTTGTTCAGTAGGCTTTTAATCAGGCTCCTTCTGAGGCCTTAAGTAGTACTTCAAAACTCAGATGAGAGGAAAATGAATTGGTAATATAAGAACTACCATGTACGATATAATATTGTTGAAAAATTACCTTCTTTGTGAATTTTTATTTCCTATTGTCTTATTTTGACAGGAATAATTTGTTCCGGGTTCCTGAACAACAAATTTCCCTGGTGTTGCACTGGAGTTACAAAAACTGCTTTGAAAAATTTACTTTTGTACTTAGTAATTAAAATGATAATATATGATGGGTACTTAGTAATCAAAGTGATACTAGATAATGACGTATTAAGTACAACTTCTTGCTACTTTATTAATGTTTTCTGTATGTATATATAGTGGAATATATGACTCTAACAGTTTTTAGCAGCATGAGAATTAATCCCTCTTTGCCCTCACAAACAGGAACCCCTTTCTTAGAAAAACTTAAAAGCAGATGGCCACTTAGACACTGAATTGTTTAGTAGTGCTGGCACTGAAGTCGGATAGTACTGGATTAGGCAATATTGTCACCATGCAACTATGATATACTGGCTTTGTAGACAGTGGTAGAATTAGAAGGACTAGATCCTTCCTTAGGAAATACACACTAGGTGTTTTTTTCCACAGATGACACTTTGTTAATTTAGAATACTTGGGACTGTGGCCAATACATTCAATTACAGAGAGCTAGTGCAAAACTGCAGTGCCACATTTGTCATGATACGCACAAATATAACAATTTTAATTTGCTTGATGAATTTGAGAGGACAAGGACCATCTGAGCCTGTCCTTGATACATTATATCCTGACATATAACGGTTCATAGAAACGAAATTGATTTTGTAAGTAGGGAAGACTGCATTGTAATGTTTGGTGTTTAAGCTACAGTTCTAGAAGTCATGTGCATCTGGGAACTGAGATCTGTAAAGTCACTATAACTAGGGGTTACACTAATCCAACAGCCTCACGGTGGGTTACCCAACATAGTTCTTGCCTCGGAACCATATATAGTCTTTTCACTAGTTCCATATAGGATGAAAGACAGGGGCTCTTGTGAGAGACTGGTTTCATATCTCACTGGACTGTTTAACTGGGCTCCATTTTGCCTTCTCCCCCAGGACCTGCCATTGTCATGTTGAGTCTTAAATATAAAAAAAATGCCTGGGCAGCTTGTGGCTTGGACCTGGGGCTTTACAGCTCTCTGACCAACCTCTTTCTCCTGATATATGGATTTTCTTGCACATTTTGGTAGGGCATGTATGATCAGGCAGTCTGAAAAAAAAGTTGTCAGACAAGATGGACCACAGATCTCATTTAGTGTAGTAATTCCTGTGCTCCTGGAGTTAGTTGCTATGGGAAATAACTGTTATAATGTGATCCAATACACTTACTAGCAGGACAGAGGAACTGGAATTTTAGAGTTTTGTTTGAAAAGTTGTATTGATTATTTTAATCCAGTCTTCCTTTTTGTCTATAGTTTGCCTGGCAGGAAAGGAACAAAGGGGTTGACCTGCTATTAATTAAATATACTGGAGGATTCTTTGTACTAACCATTTGAATAGGAAATGGAAGAATACTTCAAAATAACATTTGCTACCACGCTCCATGATATAACATAGTAATTAAGAGTTTAGTCTGAATGTTTTGCTTTTGTACTTGTATTTTCATACAGAAAAAGGACATTAGCTACTGGTGTTAAATAAGAAAACTGATCCTTAATTTGCATTTTGTAAAGTCCCATTAACCAGAACACATTTACAAAATTATATGCATCAAACAAAAAACATAGCAATTTAAAATTAAAGAAAACTCTAATTCAATACACCATAGAAATGGTTTATTTATGTCTATGTTTTAAAAAAATAGTAATATTACAGTGTCTTTCAAAGCCTAACTAAAGAAAAAGGTGTCTCAACAGCTCAACAGCTTTGAGGAGTATGTTGAAGCACATGTCTATTTATGTCCTTTCAAATACAGCTTGGGTTGGTGGCAAAAGGAAGTTGTTTCAAGGCTGTGATTTGACTGCATTAGTAAAATGCACCTTTGATCTTTAGCAAGCCATAGCTGTTTGTGTATTATAAAATTTATTTCTAATGGCAGTGAATTGTCTGCTTTGGTGATGGGAAGTTGCCATGAAGATAAAATATGCAACTAAGAGGCCTTGAACAAGCCTCTCTCTGATGGACCAAATCTGAAGATATATTTGTGCTAGGGTTTCTATGTTATATCTCTGGCATCACAGTAAAGCCTCGTGTCAATTAATCTTGATACATTTCATGTTCTGATCCCTATTAACCATGTAAAACACAACCTGCTTACAATTACGAATCACATAGTCACACTGGCTTAAGTAATTAATATTGGTGGTAGAATGACAATAGACTTAAATGGTTACAGTTTCTGTAATTTCAATTAGGATAGTATTTTGCCCCATCCTAGGCAGGTCCGGAGAACTACACCGGGAGAGGACTAAGGCCTATTCTCACATTTCTCTCCTGGTGAAAACAAGACAATACAAAATGCTCCTAGAGTCTTGGTTGTGCCTTAGGAACTTGACTCCACCAGGAATGTGAAACAGCAGTGGGTTTTAAGGAATGAAAGATGAGTGAACTCAGCATGTCCATTCTCCACTGAGTTAATCCTCAGTGAAGAATAAAGTAAATGGTACAGAATGGCTGTGCTGACTGAGTCTGAAGTAAGTAAAAAGTAAGTAACTGTCCCTACTTCAGGGAGAATTCTGTCTTTTGCAAGCAAAGAGAAATTTCATCACCATAATACAGCTTCTTGATTCACAAAGTTAGAGGGATTAGACAACTATACAAAACATGAAACTGTAATTGTCTCTGTGATGATCCCTGGACTACTAGAGCTGATACAGAGCAGCAGCAACTTAAACACTGTCAGAGAAAGGGTTGGCCTGTCACAGCTGAAGAGCATATGACTGCCGTTTCCTGACAAGAATAAAAACAAAACTCATCACCTGCCCCTTCCAGTCTTGTGAGGGCTATCAGCCAGGAATGTGGGCTGTCGGCCAGTTCTTCTCTGTGTGTGAACCACCCTGGCCAAACCACCCTCCCCAGTTCAACATCTTTCTTTCACAATGACGCAGGGGAAAGAAAAATTCCCTGCTTGTTTTTTTAGAACAAGTAAACGTATGACAGTTGAATAGGTTAGCAGAAAAAAAAATATAGCAAGCGAGTAATAACAGTTAGCAATTCTGAACAACTTAGCACTTTAGGTTAAAATATTTGGAAGTATTACCATTTGTAGCACTGTTGAGTATTAAGTGTAGGCTCATATATATATCCCTTTAGGACTCTTTAATAGTGCAACAATGAACCATGGAGTAGTAATGACAAATTTATGTTATTTCAAAAAATAATATTTGTTCATTATTGGTCAAACTTTTCTGGATATTAGAGAAGTGAGTTAACTATAAGTGCTTGTTTCAAACTAGATTTTACCCTGGAAATAAGAAAAGACATTTGCCTTCCAGGTACTTACCGATTCCATTAGTCATGATGGATATTTTGTGTTATAGAGATTCTTGGAAGATGAAAAATACTGATTGCTTCCCTTCTCTAATATAGCAATAGTTCATGTCTCAGAACTAGTTTTATTGTCAAAGTGAATTATATTTTAATATGTTTAGAGATAGCCTCACTCTTCTTGATGGAAAAATGAAACGACTTTTGACATTAGGGTGTTTTGTTATCTGTTCCTTGAGTAGCATCAATATCACATAATTTTGATGGTGTGCTTCAGGTGTGATTTCTGGAAACAAAATGCAAGAGAAAAAATGTCCTTAACACATCACAGTTTGGGTTCTTTCTCTGTAAATAGTGACTGTGTGTTAGAGCAAAAGAATTTGTGTTTTCTAAAGATACTAATAGTAAACTAAACCAAAGATCTCTATCAGAATGACGTCTAAATTAGTTTTAAAATGTATGCTTTAACATTGAAATGTTTACTACCTTATCATACAACACTGATTTCTAAGCCTCACGCCTCTGAACAATCACCGTATTTAAGGGAAGTTCTGAATGAGAGTAAGACTCTGGCCACTTTAAAGGTAAGTAACTTGTAAGTTTCATTTATTGTTCATGAAAATTTCTGGTAAGTTTGTTGTAATTTAAGTAAATAGACTAAATGCTTAAGGTACATAAATACAATATTTTTCCAGCAATTTTTTCTCTCATTTTTAAAAAATATTAATTATGACTGTTGCAACCAATTTCAGTGCTCTCTTAAAATTATTACAGTCTTTGCATTCCCGGTTTTTCACCATGACATTTAAGTTTTAAAAAAATGTTTAAAAGACATTCTCATCAAGGAGCTTTTCATTGGTCACAGAATTAAACGCTGGTGAATACTTTACATATCCTGTGCTCATATAAAACAATGCATAACTGTTCACAGTGCTTTTGTTTGTTGGTTTTTTTTGTTCACAATGCTTTAGCTTTTTTGTTTTCTTTTAAGAAATATTTAGGCTTTTCATTGTTTTACTGCTATTAGTTATATATATATTATATATGTATATATACAAACACATATCCATCATCGAACTTATTAGTAGGAATAAATTTATTGTTGATCCACTTTAACAGATCTGGCATTCTAGGCCTAAAGGGGAAATGATCTTGGACTCTATCTGCCTCTGTTCTTTTTGAACTATGGAGGAAAAACTAATCCATGTTCTACAAAAATAAAAACACTTGTGGGTAAATTCTACCTTTTATTTGCAAAGGGAAATATTATCAGTTGGAGTGTAAAACAAGATAATTAAGGAGCTCAGTTTCATGAACATAAAGATTTTAAGAAGGATATGGTGCTGTTACCAGTTGAAGGGATTTTGTCTTTGATAAAGTAGCAGTATTTTCAGGTTTTAAACTGAACACTACTGTTGTAAAACAGTGACTATTTGAAGAAAGGAAACAAGATATGCTCTAAGAAAATATGCTTGAGTATCTACTGTAAGGAGCTATCTGGCATTACATCTTTCCAATAACTTAGTTGTTCAGCTCTCTGGGTTTTCTGGCTGATTAAGCAATAGATTCTGAATGGAATACCAGCCAGTAGGGAATGGTGAGGACAGAGATGTGTCTGCTTCTCTCTGGGGTTTGGGCATCTTCCTGGCAATTCCTTCCTTTAACTTGGATTTTCAGTACTGAGTCTCCTATTTTCTTTTTAAGAAAGGAGCATGTACCTTTTGAAGTATGTCAAAGAGAAAAGACAGGCAGGCACATGCCTTCACTCTTTTCTTTTTTCCTTTTAGAAAGTCATGTTATGGGAAATAAAAAATCCTGAATGATCCTGTGAAATGCCTAGTTTATAATTTATTTATTTTTTTAATAGAAATCTCATCACTCTTAAGGGAAGTGTTTTTATTTGTCTAAGTCAAAATTATCTATTATATCAGCTGATCAGCAGTTCAGTGGATCATTGAAAATTTTAGTTTAACGACACTTCAGATGCATCATTTTTAGTAGCATATTGTAACTTAGAGGCTTGTCCAGTTCGACACAGGCAGGTAATAAATTGCCTGAGTTTGTGCAAGCAGAAGATCCAACAGACACATCAATGAAACTTTTTTAAAAAAATTATTCAGTGATATAACAAAGAAAACAGTTGAGCTAGGGTTAAAAAAAAAAAAAGAGAGGGAGAAAAACTGAGGAAATCTGTGTTTTTATAAAAATGAGGAATAAGAAGTACAGAAAAAGGATTGTCCAAGAAAATCAGAAAGGAGAAGCTGCTTGTCTACAGTAATGTATTCAGTTACCCTGATGTAAATCTGAGATTGTTATACTGAAATAGTGTTTTAAAGGAGAAACTACTCTGAAAGGAAAGAACCCAAGACTGAATTCCCACAAAGCATTTTTTCTGTGAATGTGCTTTTCCATGTAACTAGGAAATTATGCAATCAGAATAAAAGCACAATAAATATAAAACTAGGTAAGATAAAACAGAAGCTAAACATTCATATTAAAAAAGGCTTTGAAAGTACTTGACATAATACTGGGCCATATTCTTGCATCTGTAATTAGTCAGTGTGACAACATGATCTCATGAAATGGTTGTGGGAATCAGAGTAAGAAATGTCTGTGCTTATTTCTGTGTAGCCAGATGGAATTATCCATTAATTTTCAATCAATTCTTATGATAATTCAAGATGGTCCAAGACATTGCAGATTCTAGTGTTTTGCCTTTGCAAGAGGCAAGGCTGCTGTCATTTTGTGAGACTTTTGCAATGCTTACAGTAACTCCTTTCTCTCCACTTTCTTCAAAATGTAATGACACTCCCATAGACCGGCCTGAATAACTTACGTTTGCAATTGCTGCTTATACCTTCAGGTACAGATATTTGACATTGCATTCAGTGACATAACAGTTTATCTTACTTATCTACATATTTATTTTACTTATGTAGCAGAAAAATTAAATCCCTTGCGTAGTAGTTTCCTAGGTTTTGATTTTTAATCCCTTCAACCCACTCGAATACTATAAGTAATTGTTTAAAATACTAAATTTTTAATATTTCGCTCAGTTTTTGTTCACATTTCTGTTATGTACATTTCTTTTCAGAGCTGGATCTGCAGGACATGTCAATTTAGTACTGCCTGCATATTGAAATAACCTTTATTTACTTAGCTAAAAGACTGTGTGAGGAAATTTACAGTTCTCTTTGGAGTGCTGAATTCTCTTGAAATTAAGCCTAAATATTTGATTATATTTTTCTAGTTTAAATATTTCTTTTATGATGGGAATAGATGCAGTGAATGTCAATTAAAAAGATTACCCTTTTCTTTCGTCTTTCATGTCTCTCTATTATCCACTGGCATTTTCCTCCAGTCACTTACTACCTCCTCCCATTTTCATGACTTTTCAGAAGCTGTTAGTAGCACAGTGAGCTCACTAACTTACTGTCTTGATACATTAGAATGTATAACTATATAGATATATATAGATAATATATCTCTATGTATAGATACATAAAGTATTATTTGCTATTCTCCAATGACACTTTTCAAATGTTAAAAATTACATTTAAAAAAGGCTGAATTATCTTATGCTCAAGTTTTCAGTGTCACCACAGTTTCACCACATCGAAATGCACTCTGAAACGGAGAACAAGAGAACAAGCAAAACATGCATTAAGAAATTTGTTATGTAGAGTTTCTACTATTTATCCCAGTCTGAGTGATTTCTCTCACCACATTCCTTGTTATGTCGAGAACACATCTGCTTTCAGAGTCTGTAGCCAATAGTACAGTTATCACTGTAATATGCAGCAAGCAAAGAAAATGAGAAATCAGTCGGTTAGTCTAAAAAAAAAAGTTAAAAAAAAAAAAAGTAGGTAACATACACGTTTTAAAAATCATTTTAAAGCTGACAAAAAAGCAATCGAGTCTGGTAGGATGTTGATATAGTTGAATTCCACTGAGAATCTGAGTTGTTATAATCTGTGCATGTTGAAGCTTGTGAACGGCAAACCACTGTATCAAAGAGGCATACAAAGAGGGTATTACAATAATCCAGACTTGATGTTATAAAAAACAGGAATCAAGAGCTCAGCACCCTGTGGAGACAGTAAGCTTTAATCTTTACCCACTACTAAATTCCTGAGATGGTATTAGGTACTTATGACTCTCAAAGTCTTATCATGTGTACTGAGCTGAAAACAGTAACTTTTCTGTTGACATTATTTAAACCATGTAAGTTTCTACTTACTCTGCTTCAATAAAATGATCTTTAAGCTCTCTTTTTATATTGATTGGGATTTCTCAGGCTGTCATTCATAACTCACTCAAATTTCCAGCACTCAGGTCAGTGCAATTACTTTTTTTCTTTACCTTTCCGTCAGTAAGATACTTTTAAATAGAACTGACAATAGTGCTCCCAGAATTATTTTGTCAAAACAGGGTAAAAGGCCTTTAAGAGAATATTAACACTTCTTTTTGTATTAAGATTATAGCAAAAAAACAGATCTTCACTTTTTTTTTAACTCTTTCCAAGATACCACCTGAAGACCACAGACCCAGAGTGGTAAATAGAACTTAACATAGTTATGTCAATAAGTAAGGAGGAAATAGTTATATACTTTAATAGTATTTGTATTTTTCCCTGAAATTGTATCTTCTGGCTCTTTGAAAATCTTAAGTGGCAATATTTTTCATGTTGGATGACCAATATTGTTCAAGGAAAATCAAAAAAATAAATACTGGAACATTTTCTATTCTCTTAGACATGCCATATCTTGAGAATGATGTACAGGTTTGTATCGCCTAGTTCCAGACATGAAAATGTGTGATTCCCTGAGCTTGAGCTAAAACTTAACTTCTATTTCATTTAAAGGGAGAATTTAACAAAAAATATTGCATAGCAAAGCTGGAACAAAACTTGAAAAAATTCAAGTTAGTAGATGACAGAGGAAAACAATCACAGAAAAACAAAAACATGAAAAAGAGATGAAAATAACAAGGAAAAGCTCATGAAAATTCTGATGTTCCTAGAATTCGTTTTTGCAGGAGCATCACTCATATTTTCTGCCCTAGAATTAAGGAATTCTCTATATTTCTGAATTTTGTAGATATAGTTTCAGCAAGGTTTAACTTTCATTTCCCATGATAAACACTAGATTTATAAGACAGACAGAAAAAGTAACACATATTGTTTTATGCTGTCTTATTGCATAAACACTTTACAAGTGGAAAAAGAGTGGGAGGTTTAGGTTGGTTCGTTTTATTAATCTTAAGAGCCATTTCTACAATATTTCAGGATATTTTTTCAGTTTCACTTTTGTTTTAAATACTAGAATAAATTGGGAAGTCTCCACAATGTTTATTTTGCAACTATTTTGAAAATGAAATGCATTGATCAGTATGAAAACTTGTAATTTTTTAACTGAAATATTACACTGTCTTCCAAAAATATTGAGAACTCTTTCCATCAGCTCTAAAGTTAACTGTAAGGAATACACTTTCTAACCTTTTGTGATGCACCCCAAACTTTGGAAACATTTTAGGTGCTGACCAGACAACAGAAAGATACAAGGCAATCAGATCACTCAGAAGTTGAGCTGAATGATATTTTCTTTTTACATTACTTGTTCCTCAAAAATGCACTTTCAGAAGTGCTGAAATAAGAATGCAATACTGAAACACTATTTTGAAAAACAGAAATGATTCAAAAATTGAAATAAAAGCCAAAGAGAGGAAGCACTACATTCTAAAAACTGCTATAGAATGAATGTGGTATTTTTCCTCATTTTCCTCAATATCCCGTAGGTTAGGGTATTCTCCTATGAAACAGAGGGTTGTGTTTCAGATCTTTTTTTCAGGA
Organism: Myiotriccus ornatus; assembly: GCA_036023395.1. NCBI lineage: Eukaryota > Metazoa > Chordata > Aves > Passeriformes > Tyrannidae > Myiotriccus > Myiotriccus ornatus. Next base: position 7,051,516 of record JAYRBT010000139.1, read on the forward strand.
GCTTTTACCCATCGTATTCCACCTACCAGACAAATGTTCTAGGCTCCATATTGTAGTTATTTTTAGCTTTGGTATCTGACACAATTACTATTTAAGTAGTTCGTACCAAGTTCCATCTATCAGTGCTATTGTGATCTAGTGTAAAGCATTATGATCTAGTGTAAGCACCTCACACAGAGGAAGCATATGAATTCAAGTGGATTTTGTTTTTAAAGTTTGTGGTAAAAAGAGTGAAAACAAAAGTTCCTTGTTCTCCTTTCTTCTGGAAACTTAATTTCAAAGACATTTTTTCTTTTTTTTTTTTCTGTCCTTTTTAATTTTTAGCATGTTCCAAGATTAAATGTCCCATTTTGGGACTCATGAAATTAGACCCACAAATACTCAGGGCAGCCTTCATTAAATTGCAGAAGCTGCTGGTAGAGGAAAGGACTTTCAGTAGCTCTTCTGTTATTTCACAATGACCTGAAAACCAAGCTTACTGCTCTTTAAAGCACTCTTACACCACATGTAAAAGCGTGATGAGCAAAGGAACGCTGCAAATATTCCCGTATCGTGTAGAGGGAAATATCAGCTATGTTTTTCCTTTACATAGTGAAGGAAGGTATAGATTCCAATCAGCAATGGCTAAGCAAGATATTACTGTCCTTTATTTGTTCATATTGCCGTTCAAAATTCAGCCTGTTTAAGTTCTGGAAGGGAAAAGAAAACTCGATACAGTTTCAGCTGTTACTTTGTTCAAAGGGAAAATAAAGTCAGATAAACTAAAACAAATGACTGCTGTTGGCAACAGCAGCAAACACTGTTTTGTGACTTTTCCAACCCCAGGGATGAGGGCAAAGTTTTCTGATGCTGGTCCCTGTTTACCAGGCTGTAAATTATATTCTGAGCAGTGCCTGAACCAGTAATCCAAAAAAAAAAAAAATCCAAAACCACCAGAAACAACAACTTTGAAAACATCTTGTACTTTGTTTTTCTACTTAACATAGCATTATGCAGTACAGATGTGTTTAATAACAGTAATGGAAATAAAAATGGGAACCAAACTGACTCCATGTTTCAGGAGTACTTTTGTGTGCAAGTAAAGATCATTTTGGCTTAGAGTATTTGACGTTAAGCCAAGTATGAACTGGAAGAACATCCTTCTTAGATTTAAAAAAGGTAGCACACATCTGTTTTCTAAGCCCTGGTATTTTCAGGCATAAAGAACTGCTTATAGAAACCTGCCATTCTTATAGTATCCAGGAAGAAAGTGCTATAACATATACAAAACAATATAAAAAAATGACATTTTTGGACCAGGCTCATTATATTCCCTGATTTTAGAGAGTTTATTTAAATTAAAACAATTTCTTAGCATACTTGTCTCTTATTAGCAGAGTCTACAGGAATCTCTAGTTACAATATTAATAAGCAATAATGGTATTCATCCCTTATTTTCAATATTGCTGTGCATAATGGGAGCCCAGAGTAGCAGGATAATTAGGAAGGGTGTTTCTATAGACAGTACTGGAAGGATTCCAGGGCCTGTGAGTGGTGGTGCAGCCTCATAGTCCTGGTGCTCAGAATATCTGTCTTTCATTCGCTCCAGTAAAAGCTGTTGGACTGGAAGACTGCATCTGGCTTTGAAAACATCTGCCTGCACTTCCCATGTTACGCACTAGCAGAACTTATTTTCAGCTCAACACATAACTCTGCTAAATTAAATATTGGGTTCCCATGCTTTAATTGCGTTGTGGGAATTAGGCTGTACAAAGATCGTTTCTTAGTTTGTAGCAGAGATGGAGGGCACTATTATCCATTGTGAAGGATGTGAGTTACTCACAGTCCGTGGTGAAAAACTGGAATCAGTAATATCTCTTTACAGCGAGAAACTATTGGATTAATGCTGCAACAGTTTCCATTTGTTTTCCTTTGTTCCAAATGTATGCTGAATAAGAAAGCATAAAAGCCCCTTGAATGTTAAATGCTTGATACTTAAAATTATTACTGCCACCTTGAAGCGATCAGTTAGATCTTCTGATGCTGCTCCCAAACTCTGTTTCCCATCAACGCCATCCCTCTGGAGTGCACAGGTCCTCTGAAACCTTCCTCCCAGCTTTTGCAGTGTCTGTGTCAGCCTGGGTGCTGGGTGCATCAGAAACCCTTGAGGATACAGAGGAGCCGAGGCCTCAGGACCCACTGGAGGGTTTACTGAGTGCTGAGAGCCCCTGAAGAAATAGATGCACATTTTCCTTTCTGGGAGAGAAGGCATTTGGGTTCATTTATTTCCCTTGACTCAGACTGTGGAGGAGAAATTGATTTCTGATGGAAATCTTTATAATGAAAATCAATATTTTTGGTGTGTGCAGCGTATATCCAAACAATAGATTTAATCCTCAGTAATTATATACTTTTATTTTTTGTTGTCCTTCCATTGGGAGCACTGAGGTCAGAACTAAAACAGTATATATTTAAATGCTATTTAGTCCTTTGAGAGGTACTGTTGCTGTAATACTTGAGTTACATGGATTTAATTATTCTCCTGAAGAATCTGTCTTTAAAATTAAATACTGTCACGCCTTGGGAAAAAAACACACACAAAACTACCACAAACCAAACCGAAACAAACCTAAATAAGTACACATTTATTCCATGTGGTGACTGCCTTTTCTGCATATCTGTCAAATAAATAAATACATAAACAATTCAATGAGTTAAGAAGGGCTATCCCCAAATATGGAAATTTATTGTTAGAGTGTTATTTCCAAGCAGACTGTTATTGTCCATTTATTCTTAACTGCCCTCTGCTATAGGTTTCATTATGCTGCCAGCTAGAAATGACAGCCTGACAGCTCTGTTGTTTCTCTGGGTCAGTTTTATCTCAGTTGTTGAATACTCAAACCTCATTAACTTGCTGCCAGGCCTCCAGAACTGCATGGATTGCTGTCTGCAAATACAAGCATTTAGTAATGAGTAATTTGCATTAATTTAATTGTTCTGGTGAATTTAAGGGGGAAAAAACCACAACAGGACATTGGAAAAACGAGCTTTTATTCTGGGTACTTGAGTGAGTACTTAATATATGGGTAATATTTGAGAGTGATTTTTCACATATAACAGATTTTTGTTCTGCTAAAGGAACTGAATAGATTTTAAAGTCACTCAAAAATTTTGGTTTTTATCTAGTCTATTCCTTTTTTGTTGTTGTAGTTTTACTTTAGAGCAGCTGGATTATTAAAGCCTCTTCTGTTGCTAAACCATACCTCACATATGTATCACAAAAAATAATCTAACCTGGCAACAAGTGTTCTGCAGTGGAGTACATTTGCCAAAATAAGTCTGTGTTTATGCTCAGGGGGATCCTGAATATTATTCTATAATCTTTTGCAATTGCTCCTAAAAGTCAAGTCAGAGTTAAGTTTTTATATAGCAATCAAAAGGGTCTGGAAATGTATCCATGACTGGCAAAGGTGGAATGTGGCTGTGGTTTGTTTGCATACACTACATCAACAGAAGGAAGAAGTGAAAAACCTTCAGCAAAAGCTCTAAGGTGAGGCATCCCAGGAGATTTAACAAGACTTACCACACAGCACAAAATAATCATTTGGATGACTCCTTCCCCTTCTCCAGGGATGTATTTATCTCTCCAGTGCCTATTGTACAGGATATAAAGTAGCAAATCCTACAGACATCTCCTCCTTGAATATTATTTGGAATTAAATAATTTTCAAAAGAAAGTAAGTTTCAACTTTGGGGCCTGAGTAGAGGCTAAGTATGTCATAAATTTTAGTTGTCAGTTTGAATGTTATCGTTATATGATATTACCAGGTCTTTTCTCAATTAGCATCATATTTGCTTGTGAAAGCAGAGCTGTGAATGACATTATGACAAGCCATCATCAGAACATTTCTTTTGGTTAATTTAATACATAGAAACTAAAATAAAGATAAAATAAAGGAAGACTTTATACTGGAACTCTTAAACTTGCATTTCAACCACGTTAATAACTATGGACTAGGAGTCTTGTTCCTAAGTCACAGAAACTACAAGAAGATCACAGATAACAATATTTAGGAAGAAATTGGGAGGGAGAAGGGAAGTGTGTGTCCTGATTTGCATTTTTTTCCCGATCAGGATTGAGGTGCCTTGGCAGGACAGTAAAAGAAAGCTCCAATATTTTACTGCTGAACTGTACGTGTCAGTGGCTGCAAACAGCACATCAGCCATCAAGGCTGTAAATCCAGCACTTATGCTGTAAAGGGAACAACCACATATTCACATTTTGTTTCCAAGGTGATGATAAAAAGTATCAAAGCTTTCCCCTAAACAAATCAAGGTATCCTTGTGCAACCCGTGTGGTAAGTAAACTTAAATTTTTAAATTTTTTTATGACATTCAAAAGAGGTGATTCTATAGTCTCAAGAATTCAGATTTCTGCTCTGCCTGAGTTCTACCTAAAATCACCTAGGGTAGCCTAGATGTTGCAATGAAGCAGAAGATCCAATGCTGAGCAGTGCTGACTGCCCCAGGGTGCTTGCTTCATGTCCAGCGGCATGGACTTGATTTCTGTTTTCCATTATCTATTGACCTTCTGAATGAAATGGAATTTCTACAGTGAAAAGTCTTTATCTTTGACTTAATCTTGCTTCATGCCATTAAGGTAGAGTTTACAGCAAATGATGTAAACACACAGAGGGATCAGAGCTTTCCAGATTAGTCTATGTCTGATTACAGTATAATCGTTCTTTGTTGCAATAGCTACTTTATTTGCAGTGGTCTTGATATGATAGCACTGCTGTTATGTAAGAAGTGTCTTCAAAGGTCTATAACAATTACAAGTGTAACTTTACAGGTGGTTCATAGGCATTCTTAATCCCATCATGTACACAAACACCGAGTTGTTGAAGTGACCATTTTCGGTTATGACTGGCTAATATTAAGCAATTTAGGGTCAGATTTTTCAGACAAGCTGAACATCTACAGATTTTTCTGAATAGCAAAATGTCTCTATTTGACTTACACTATCTAGAAAAGCCACATTTACTGAAATAGCTCCTTTCTTCAGGACTACGTGTATTTTCGCAGTACTTTTTATGCCATATATAGGGAGAGCTGCCAGCTTTCTCATAAAAGCAGATCTATAAGTAAGATGTTAATTAGGTACACAAATATATCTTGTTCTTAATATCCATTCTGTAAATATGTCCCAAGAAACAGAATAAAGGTTGAGATGCCTTGATAAATACATATAATAAAAGGCATAGGCACAGCAGGACAGAAAGACATATGGCAATACGTACAAAGAACATTTCGTGGCCAAAGAAATAAATGTCACATGTAGTTTGGAAACCTGAGTAGGGACAGTTTAGATGAAGCAGAAAGATAGGCAAATTAAAACCTAAAAAAAAGCACTAAAAATTGGTATAGACCTCCTAGGCAAGATTCATAAAGAAAAGGAAGATAAGGAAAACCTATAAAAAGGATAGATCATTAATTATTGGAAATTCAATTAGCTAATATTGACTGGGTTAGCAGTTATGGATTTGATAAGAAAGGGTACCTCTTCCTGGAAGTAATACAGGACTCTTTTCTGATACATTTCTCAGGCTATCCCATGAAAGTACAGGCTATTTTGTACTTATTCCTATTGCTGGAAAATAAAACAAGAACGATAAATAAGATAAAAGTTGAGACTCATCTAAAGTTTAGTGATCACAGTGTCATCAGAACTTCAAATGCCCTAGAGGTTATAAATGTGAAAAACAATCTCAAAATCACTCAACTTTAAAATATAAATAAATAAAAATAGAGAGTGAGTGAATGTGTAATGACTTGAAAAAAAAGTTGATTAAAATCAATTTTGGTTTGGGGAATTCAGTATGAAAAACTAGCTAGATAGCACAGAAGTAGCCCTGACAGCTGACCCCCATGAGACCTTGTTTCATGAGAAATGGCTGGATTTTTATTTGTCTGGACAGTGTATTTTGGAAATCATTTGTGTGGTCTCTTGGGAAATATACCAGTCATACAATTCTTTCTCATGAAAGCCTTGTCTTTTGCTTCAGAAGACCCTGTTTACTTACACTTGATACTTGAAACGAGACGTTTCAGTTTGAAGGAGAGAGATTACAATAAAGAATGATACTTCTAGAAAAACAGAAGCAAAAAAGTGCATTCAGTGAAAACATTAATGACTTTGCAGATGTTCCTGTTAGAGTAGGATTAATTTTATTGTCACAGAAAAAACACTGCAACCATCTTGAGTCACATGAAATGAACAGCTTGAGCAGAGTAAAGTATTAAGCTGCACAAAGTCAAGAGGGGATTCTCTTCAAAAAAAAGGTATCATAATTTCATAGGACAGGGAAGGCTGATGTTTGTCAGGGCTTGTCTAGATTAAAAACATTTTTTGTTGTGATTTTTTATTTAGCTTTGTCACTTTGGTCTTCACTGGCCTCAGTAAGAGCTACTGCTCAGGAAAGTGCAATATTGCAGACTGCAGGTAGTAGACTCAATATTTTCTTTTTTTTTTTCTTTCAGTCCTACAAAGCAACTGTAATAACTAAAGACACGCTGTGTTCCACCTTTTAAGACAATACTTCCCAGTGTTCTGATCTGCATGTAACAAATAGCTCAGGCCTTTAAGTACTTTCATGAACCACTGGAAAATTGTGCTCTATCTCACTAACGATGGAGGAATTGAACTCTAAGGCCTTTATTTTTCTTAAATTTCCTTTATTTTTCTTAAAATGTGATTCTGCACTTTTAGTTGAATTAGAACATACTGCATGATCCATGAAGTAGGCAGTACCACCCAGCAAATATTGACTTTTATCAACAACTATGAAGTGTTACACCTATGTGTGTTATATGTGAATACTGTATGAACGCTGCATGAGTAAAGGAGTAAGTGGAATTGTTACAGAAAGAAAAGACAAGCAGGTAGATAATGTTCAAGTGTAAGTAGGACAACAGACTGAAGCCTGAGGAGGCTGTTGTAAGCAAAGGAAGGAAAGGTTTCCTATTAGACTACAAATGTGGCCTTGAGGGGAGTTATTCCTAGAAAAGCCACCTCTTTAAAGCCATTTGCCATGCCATTGCAATTACACTTGAGGAGCTTTCCATGAGAAAGGATTTGCAGTCAGCCAAACTGACATTGTCCCTCTGGGTAGAAGGAACTAGACTTGCTCTCTAGGAATCAATTTATGAAAATAAGATAAATACAGTGGGCCTGTCATTTGTGGGGAATAGATCCATGGTAATAGCTAGAGGGACACTCAGTTAGAGATGTCTTGGCTGTAGACAGACATCCCCAGCCTTTCTCTTCATTGATCTGTGGTAAGACCTCAGGTATGAGAGGAATAGCCACAACATGACATTATTGGATCTGCTGCTCAGTTAGAGGCATAGTTTTACATCAGATTAATCTGTCTCAGAAGCAGAAGAATTGACTAAAACCTCTGCATATGTGCTTTGATGTGTCACTACAATATTAACATTTTACTATTTTACTGAACTAAGTTCAAAATTATGTTCATATGTTTATGTATGTTTATATAATGCTGTTAGGGAATGAGCTGGTTTAAAAGCAAACTGGCAGGAGAAATGAACCCAACTCAAGAGGGATTACAAGTCAGAGTTACGATGTACTAAAAAGACTACAATAAATACAATGATACAGAAAAAAAACTGTAACCCACAAACACAGATGGATAATCCAGCACCCTGGGACAAGAACAGAATGGTGTTCATCCACTCCTGTGCTGAGCACCACATGCCCCCGCCTCCGTGTGCAAAGTAAAAGGAAAGGAAACCTGTTGGTCCAGATGATGGTCGCAGTTCTGTTAAGTAATCATTGCAGTCTTGTCAAGAGTGGAAGTCACTGTCCTGTTGAAGTTCTTGGTCCTCCTCTGGATCCAACAAGTGTTACCAGAAGTCCCGAAACCCCAAGATGATATATGCTTAAATTCAGGTGGGAGTGCCCAGTACCTCCCCCAGGGCAGGGAGTTTCACAACGAGTGATTTAACTCTGTGAGTCATGGGATATTTTTGGAATCTTCCCTGGTCCAGGTTGTTGCAGCTGCCTGTTATGCCAGTCCATTTTGGCCCATCAGCAGAGATGACCCCCCAGGCTGGGTGTGAAGGTGCCTCCCCAGAGGGGAGTTATCACAGCTGGGTCACTGGTGAGAAGATGAGCCACTCCCGGGTCCAGCTTGTAGCCTGAGGTGTCAGGTGTGCCCTAGGCAGGTGCTGCAAACAATCCATTTATTAACAGTCCATCAGAAATGACACAGAGGGTGCAGAATACACAGTTTTGGTTATACCCACATAGTGATAAACTGGTCCCAGTCCCTGTAACTAGGTCAGGGAACTGTGATACCATTTCTACCAGTTTTGCTAAATACTTTAAATTTCTGATGCATTTCACCACCACTGTTTGTGTTTGACTTAACTCTGAGACTTCCTATTTCTAGTGGTGGTATAAAGGTAACTGTTTTGCTGGGGAATATGGTCACACCCAGGCTCAAATTTTTTTACCAGGTTAAATAGAAGTGCATGGAAATACAACTGGAAGAAGGTAAAACTAAATTCTTAGATTTGGCATAAGACTTTCATAGGCAATACCATCAGTGCTTGGGCTATTAACCCTTGGACTGATGCTGGTCAGTGTTCACAAGCAAAGGTTCTTGTAAAAGATGGTGTGTGCAACACAATGCGAGCAGCTGTGCTGGAAATAGTAAAGCCACATGAGCTCTGGGTCCAGGATAACAATGACTTTTTTCCAATCTTAATCCTCTGTTGAAGAATTTGGTAGAAAAAAATTATCTAGCTGTCAGTCTCCAAGCCTGCAAGCAGCCTGGAAAGAAAGAAGGAACAAAGGTAATAAATTGAATGGTTACATCAGAGAAACTTTTCACTTATTTTGGCTTTGGTTAGTATCATGACAATTTTATAGCCATTTATCAGATTGAATTAATTTTGCAAATTAACTGGTGTAACTACAGAATATGGATGATCTCAATTATGGAAATGTGGTTTCCATTACTATTCCATTATTATACCATCCTATTTATGACTTTATGGCAATAATTTCAGAGCATAATTTTCACTGATGTTATCACACCAAAATTGCTTATTCTACTGCACGTTATTTCGTAGAAGCTGTTATGTGCACCTACTTAGAAGTTATACTGCAAAGCTAAATAATATTTCAAAGAGAGAGATTCTTAATGTCTGAAAAAATTATGAATGTCTAGAAATGATTAATTGATAGTGTCATAGATTCTATGATGATAGGTCTCTCAAAAAAGCTTATATAATTATAATGGTGAACTTTGGTGAAAGATACAATAGCACTATTATTTCCACTGTATGTCATGGAAAAGTAATTATTTGCTTTGGATAAACTGATTCTGTTCATTTCCAAATATTAACTTCTCAGTAGGACCTTCCTCAATGCCATCAGAAAGCCTTCTTTCAATAGATTAATCACAAGTCTGTGCAATTTCCCGCAGCCAGGGCATGCCCATACAGGTGAATTCAATGCTTTGCATCTGTACTGGAGAGTAATTACTGGAAAATAACAATAGTGAAAAATAACAAGGAATATTAGCCTTGCTAAGTAAGGTTGGATGAGACAATTACTGTGCTTCCACTCCCTGAGCTAACTAGCATTATGCTAATATAGCACTGTGCTGTGTACACAAGGTATGCTTTCTGGGAGGGTAAGAAAAAGTCTAGTATGTTTTGTTTTACCCAAGTGACTGTGGTCATGAAATAAGGTGTTGTAGAGCTTTACCCAGTGCTGTGCAGATTTGTCAAAGTTTTGAATTTTCTAGCAGCTGATTTGAACAGATTCCATGTTTTAAACAATTCACTGGATTACTGCTCATTCTTTCACTCTTTAGTAGTCACTGAAGCTTCCTCACCCTGAATTATTTTGCTGTACAAGGTCCCAGGTTCACAAAACAAATGTTGACTGTAATAGCTAAAAAACCAAAATTACCATCACATTATGACTCATTATGAGTGCCTATTGTAAAGGGATCATATGACTTCTTAAAACCATGTATACAGGCATCAAGGAATTTGTTTTTTACTGTGGACAAGGCATGATAGTCATTTTGAAAACCTAATTTTGAACAAATAGTCCCTGGTACCGGAGGAATGCCAGTCATCTTTGCAGCAGCCAATTAATATGCATGACTCTGGAATCCTCTCTGGGTTTATGTGATAAAACACCGTGAGATTGATTGGACTGCTTCTCTACTGCAAAATGTGGCTTCTCTTTGATTCTGAGAAAAGTCCTAACTCTATTTGATTATAAGGTCCTGCACAAATCCTCAGGAGAGGTAAGCAGAGGTGCCTGTGCATTGTGTCTATCATAATTTTCTTATAACAGCTCTATTATGGATAATTCTCTGGAAGTCAGCTGTAAAGCTCAGCAGGTCCCCTCCTGATATCCTTCACATTTGGATAATTAACTGAGCAGTTGGAATAACAGAAATTTTATAATGTTCAGCAATGGGAGTCTTGCAGCTGATCAGCTTTACCTTCATCAGCACTTGTCATTTTAACACTTGAAGGGTAATGTTTCAGGATGAATATAATCTTCATCAGGAAAAGAAAAGGTTTTAAATGTACAGGAAAATAAAGGCTTCAATAAATTTATTATGCAGACTGTAATACTTCTTGTGCTGCATTGCTCATGTACTCTGCGCTGCTGCATAAGAAGGATTTAGTCAACCTTGTGTCTCTACAAAATAGGCTTTGCTTCATTGCAAGGGAAAAAACAAGTAACGAATCCTCACAAAACCTGTCCCTGACACCCTGAGAAATAGCACGCAGGAAACCTTAGTGCTGATCACAGCAGTCTTTCCCAGACAAACTTAATTTGTTTAGACACAGTGAAACTAAATAGCTTCTTTTTTTTTTTTGTTCAGTTCTTCTCATAGTTAAAAATGACCACATACCAAGCCTCTCCGCAGAGCTCGAAGGAGCAAACTTGTTGGTTTCTACTGAAATTCATGGCAATGGAACACTGAATTCTAAGCTTAGTTGGCATTCATTTATTATCCAACTGGCACAAAGTCTGTTTGCAATTTCAGAAACACAGAATATGCCAAGTTGGAAGGGACCCACAAGGATCACCAAGTCCAGCTCCTGGCCCTGCACAGGATAATCCTCAAGAGTAACATCGTGTGCCTGAGAGTATAGTCCAAATGCTTCTTGAACTCTGTCAGGCTTGGTGCTGTGACCACTTCCCTGGGGAGCCTAATCCAGTGTCCAAACACCTGCTGAGTGAAGAATCTCTTTCTGATATCCAACGTAAACATCCCCTGACAAAGCTTTAGGCCATTCCCTTGGGTTCCATCACTGGTCACCACAGAGCAGAGAGCAGTGTCTGCCCCTCCTCTTCCGCTCCTGAGGAAGCTGTAACTGCGGTGAGGTCTCCCCTCAGTCTCCTCTTCTCCAGCTGAACAGACCAAGTGCCCGCAGTTGCTCTTCACACGGCTTCCCCTCAAGGCCCTTCACCATCTTCACTGGCCTCCTCTGGACACTCTCTAATGGCCTAATGTCTTTCTTATAGTGTGATGCCCAAAACTGCACACAATATTCAAGGTGAGGCTGCACCAGTGCAGAGCAGAGCGGGACAGTCACATCCTTTGACAGGCTGGCGATGTTTTGCCTGATGCCCCCAGGACACGGTTGTCCCTCCTGGCTGCCAGGGCACTGCTGACTCATGTCCAACTGGCCGCTGACCAGGATCCCCAGGTCGCTTTCCATGGCACTGCTTTCCAGCATCTCATTCCCCAGTCTGTACGTACATCTGGGGTTGCCCCAGCCCAGGTGTAGAATCTGGCACTTCCCCTTGCTGAACTTCCTATGGATGTTGATTGCCCAGTCCTCTAATTTCTTGAGGTCTCTCTGCAGGGCCTTTCTGCCTTCAAGGGAGTTAACAGCTCCTCTGAGTTTTGTGTCATCTGCAAACTTACTTAGTGTCCCTTCCAGTCCTGTGTCCAAGTCATTTATGAAGATGTTGAAGAGCACAGGGCCCAAGATGGAGTCCTATGGAACCCCACTGGTGATGGGTCACCAGTCTGATGTCACCCCAGTCCCTGTCACCCTCTGTGCTCAACCTGTGAGCCAATTGCTCAGCCACTGCATGATGTGTTTATCCAGCTCCGTGTTGGACATTTTGTCCAGTAGGATGCTATGAGAGACAGTACCAAAAGCTTTACTGAAATCCAGAACTATTACATCAACTGGCTTCCTTTAATCAACTAGGTGTTATCTTGTCGTAAAAGGAAATCAGGTTTGATAAGCAGGACTTTCCTCTCATGGAGCTGTGCTTGTCTGTGACTAATGACTGTGTTGTCTTTCACGTGTATTTCAATACTTCCCAGAATAATTTCTCCCTAAATTTACCAGCACTGAAGTGAGATTTACAGGTCTGTAGTTTCCTGGGTCCTCCTTCTTACCATTCTTGCCTTCTTACCCTTCTTGAAAATCAGGACAATGTTCACCATCTTTCAGTCGGATGGGACCTCTTCACATTCCCAGGATCACTCAGAAATCATCAAGAAAGGTTTTGTGATGACATAGTCAGCTCTTTGAGAATTCTGGGATGAATCCTATCAGGCCCCATAGATTTGTAGGGATCCAGCTGGAGCAGCAGATCCTGCACAAATTCAGCATCAACTGCGAGTTGATCATTCTCACGGTCATGGTCCTCCAACTCAGGGCACTGAGACCCCCTTGGTCCATCATCCATGCTGAAGACAGAGGTAAAGAAAGCATTAAACAGCTCTGCCTTTTCTCTGTCCCTGTTTGGGAGGTGACCATCCTCATCCTGTAACGGGCCTATGATATTTCTATAGTGCCTGTTGCCATTAATGTGTTTGGAACAACTCTTTTTATTGTCCCCCACACTTTGGCAGCTGCCACTCCAGTTGAGCTTTGGCCACACAGATTTTCTCCCTACAGCAGCAAGCAAAATCTCTGTATTCTTCCCACATCACTTGACCTTGCTTCCACTGAGCATACACTTTCCTTTTTCGTCTTGTGTCCAAGAGAAGATTCCTGTTCAGCCAAGCCACCTTCTGCCTCACCTGCTTGACTTCCAACATAGGATTTGCTGCTCCTATGCCCTCAGGAGATGATGTTTGAAAAGTGACCAGCACTGATGGACCCCAGCACTTGCAAGAACATTTTTCCCAGGGACCTTACTTACTAAATCCCTGAGCAGCCTTAAGTCTGCTCTCCTCATATCCAGAACTGAGGTTTTGATGGCACTTTTCCTCCTGTCAACAGAGATTTTAAACTTGATTAAGAATGGTTTGGAAATCATGGTGCATTATTTACTGTCCTGAAAAATGGTTGCAGTAGAAAATTATTATTTACAGTGAGATGTTATTGTTTTGATGGCTAAACGTACCTAGAATAAGAAATATGCTTTAAAATATAGCAAAAGCAACGTATGTGCAGTGGTTAGAAATACCTACATCTATTGAAGCAGTTTAACCTAATTTTAATGACCTACAGTTCAACTACCAAAATAACCTTCAACGGTTTATTCATTATTCTTAAGTTTCTGGATGCATAGAGGCCTAAAGAACATAAATATAACCTGACAGAATACTGTAAGTAAAAAAAAAAAAAAAAAGTCTGTATACCAAGATAACTCATATATCCTGGTTAAGAACATTTTCATGGATGAGTTTGTAAGAATAGGCATTGATTCCCATGAGATTCATACTGATGAGGTTATGAATGCACTGTTAGGTCAGGTTAATGTTTGACTTCTGAAGAGAATTGTTCAGCATTTGTTTCTTTTGCCCCTTCACACCATCCCCCCCAGCTTGGATAAGAGCAAGCACAATAAATATTGTGTTACACAAGAATGACTGGTAACAGAGAGGCTGTTTGTTGTTCTAAGCCATTATTCTTAGCACAAAGTAGACTGCTTTCTGTAGGATAAGTAAAATGCCTTTTCAGTTAAAGAGGTGCCAGTTTCTCTAGGTCTTTACACTCCTCTGAGTTGTGAACCTATTCTTTAAAAATACAAGCAATGTCTAGGCTTGTTAGTCCAGCCTCTCATGATAATATTTCTTTATCCTAATGAAGTGAAAGAATATGTAGTATAATAAGTCACTCTGCAACCAGGTTAACTTAAATATTTTATTAGGACAGAGGCCATTAAACTGTAGCTGCAGTTAGATAAAAGAAAACTCAATGTTAACCATATCAGGATGTTCTGTGACACCTTTCTCATGTTGCTTTATATAATTTTTGTAAATCTTAAGCAATATTTCTCTCAGGTGTCACTGATCTCTTTTGTATAAATGCCTTGTGTTAGGATTGTCTGCAATGTGCAACTCTACAAACAAAAAAAAATAATATACTGAAAGGCTTTAGTTGCCTACTAGATCTCAAATAAGCCAATATTAAAACACATTTATGCATGAACAGCTAATAACTAATAATTTAAAGAAATTACATACAACTTGAGAAACCATTTCTTAATCATTACTCATTAAAATAAATTATGGTATATTATTGCATTTACAATGCTGACAATAGAATTTAGCAGCAGTCATTCTGTCAATTTACCTTTCATTCTAGATTTTTGGGGCAGTTACATTTTGAAAATAATTTATCCTAATCAGATAGTGTCATATTTCACCAGCTGGTAGCTGCACCTCATCTCAAGCATATCCTTACAGAGGCATTGGGTTAAACATTAAAACTTATACTCATTAGAGCTAATTGAATGTTATTGTAGTGAACATGAAGAGTTGTTGCTGTGGTTCAAACAAACTACAAATCTGGGGATCCTTACAATTGCATTGCTGTCTATGATCTTTATTCTACACAGTACAGTATTACTGTAGAGAGCTGATGTTAAAAAAATTCACTGAACATAGAAAGCTAGTAAATCCTTTGTTATTATTATGGTGCAGGTTCAGCTCATTCAGTGAATGTGGCTTTTGCAATCAGCCGTGGGGTACTTCAGTACTGCTCCTCTGCATCTTCAGCTGGATGCCTCACCTGGAATTAGGAACTCCTGGACCCAAAGGAGGAGAGCAAATCACCAAATCAGGAGAGGTTCCCAAATGTTATGAGTCTCTCAGGATTTGGCCAGATTGATGTGAAGGATCACTTTGCTTGAATTCACTAACCCACAAGGACTCAAATATAACACCACTTCTGGCTTTCTTGCAATCCAGTCACAATTTACCACTTCTCTTCTTTGTTGTTAAAACTGATGTCTCTGGTGCTAGCACCATAAACACACAGGAGAAATCCCATTTAATTCCAATCTGAAAGAAATTAATAATTTCAATTATATTATCTATATCTGAAGAACATGATTCTAACATTATCTTTCTCATGGTTTAATTCTTGATTTATCTTAGTTATTTCTACTCTGTCAAGATGGTACTGTAAAGGATAACTATAGCTTGATTTATGGAGATGTCTACAATATGTAGTGGAATTAGAAAATTTTCTGAGGTGGCATCAAACCTAACTGACAGAAAATATAACTGAAAATCTTCCAAAGTTTATGGATAAGCTTGTCCTTTCATAGACTTATTTATGTATATTAAATAGCATTTGGCAACTGCAGGAATGGCTATAAAATTGTTCTAATGGGTTTCCAGAACAGCTGCTGGGTGGGAGGAGTTGGGGAAGTTGGAAGCTTGCTGTTCTCTGCTCATTTTTGCCATGATCTCTGCTTATGATAGGTGTGATTGCACTACTAACTCTGCCCTGCAAAGTGTTGACTTTGGGGGCTAATAAATATTTTTATGTTTTCTCCCCAGCTTAAAGTGTTTGTCTCCCTTCATCGGTAAAAGAGTGTTTGCCCTTCAGGATTGTATGGCATACAAATAATTAATGCTTGTCAAGGGAGGGAAAAGAAAAAAGGAGAGAAATCTAGTGCATGTGAAATGAAACTGGGAGTCAGAGACATTTGGATAAAACCCCGGAAATGTAAAAGTTACAAAATAATTTCTATTTTCAGTGACATTGTAAACTAGGATCTGCCTCTTGTTCCTGCTTTTTTGGAGGAGGCTGTACTACTACATAATTGAACAAGTTTGGGGTTTTTTTATGTTAAACTTTAGAGTCTTTGTGGAACAGACTATCTGTCTTTTTGCTTCACTTGTTTCTCTGAGGGGTTGCTACAAAAGGAAGCAAAGCCTCTTTATGCCAGGAACTCTTTTTTAGATTATCCCCTTCCACCCATAGTAGTATTCTACAGACTGAAATAAATAGTAGATAAAAAGAGCTAGTACCATTAAATGAACTTTCTCAATCTCTGTTTCCCCAGGGAAGAGGGACAGGGGGGAAGGTCATAGTTGTTTATATCTTAAAGTTACTCAATTTTTGGTTTACTTGCATTCAGTACAGATTACTGAGATTGAAAAGTTAGGAAGCCTGGAAAGCAAAGAAGGAGTCTAGAAAAACAAAGGCAAGGAAGAGACAGAAGAAATGAGGTAAAATGGAGAGGAATACACTAAGAAGCTGAGGTAAAGCAAAATGTCATGAGTGCATCTATGTGGGTTCTGAATTATTAAAAAACTTCCCTTCTCTCTCCCCTCTCAAAATTATTCCCAAACTTTCTATTAAATGAATACATTCCACCACTGAAATCTAGGAATTTTCATGATAAAGAATTAAGGCTGAGAGCTAGCTACAGCATTCCTGGTGTCAAAGCTGTGTGGTGCCAGCAGTATGGTACCCTCTTTAGTTACACTGAATCTTGGTAATTTTTTCCACAAGTTTGTTGTCTAATGCATTGCATGGGATAAAGATCACAGGATGGTTGAGGTCCATCAGCCTGACAATGAAGATAGTCAGTGATGACTTCCATTAATATACATGCACAATCCCTATTATTCATTATTATATTGCTATTCCCTTTCTTAAAGGAGCCTCAGAGTGATTGGGGCTAGAACTATGGTGTTTCCAATAATTTTAAATGTCTGAATGGAGACACACAGGATCTGAATTTTTAGGCATGTCAGGTCCAGCTAATGATCTTTCAGCCACATCTGGTTTTTTGGGCAGTTAGGACTCTTGTCTTTTCTGTTGCAGATACGGACAGCAGTTGTTTGAGTACAAAATGCAATATAGACAGCCAATATATCCTCCTTCTACATCTCATAATAGTCCAACTGTTGAGAGCATAAACAGTTCCCAGTTATAAATGCTTCCTTCACCTGGTACATACAAAAGGATGACTTTGGCTCCATACGTCTAAATTGTATTCTCTGTAAATTCACTTCCTGTCTGTGAAAAAATCCTACAACGTGGTTTTGATACTACACTGGAGCCACTTTTTCATATCCCCTTTGCCGCTGGAGTTGACGGAGGTTGTAATTTCCCACTGCTGCCATCTGCAGATATTTCCCATTTTAAAATGCTGAAATTCTGGTTGTTAGAATACATTGAGCTTACATTAATTACATTATCAGCCCTTCTGTAGGTAGGTTCCGCAGTCTTCCACAGAACAAGAATAGAGTTTTTTTCCTCTTCTTTTTCTACAGGTGCTCTTCCACACACAACTCTTCCTGGTGCTGTTTAGCAGAGAGTGTTTCCAAAAGAATAACCTTTTTTCCTTAAATGATATGTTATGGGAAAGGTAAACATGCAAAAAAGAGACTCCTCTCTAATCTTACTGCAATGGGCCTTTAATTGCTTTTAGTATTTCAATACTGGAAAACAAATCTTAATATTAGAGTAACCTGAGTTTGACCTCACAATGCTGCTGTAAGGGGGAAATATATCATTATCTCCATTTACCAGTAGCAGCTTGAAGTATAGATAGATTTTTGTGTGTTTGGCCCAAGGTCATGTAGAAATGCTGTAGCAGAAGTATAATTAGATGCAAGATCTTCTGAGTTCTAGTCTAATACTTAAGAGCTGTCCTTTTCTGTGCTGTTAATGGTAATGGGAGGCATTTATACTTAAGTAGGAGAACACTAGCCGGAAGAAATGGTTCTTTTCCAAGCATTGCAGAAAATAAATTTTTACTGTTTGTGATGGCTTTTCTCAGCCTTAGCACGCAGTTAGCTAAACTTGTCTGGGTTTAACCTATGCAATGAAGACATCAGAAGTTGCAAAGTGTAATTCTGAAGTCCTGGTACAGTTAGCATTGTGAGGTTCCTGCTTGCTGTTGCTTCAGTGTTCTGAGTCACATATATTGTTTTAAAGTAGAGAGGAATTTTCCTCCTGCTGTTTTTGACTGGTGGCCTTTTATCAGTCCATTTTAGCAATGAAATGTCAAGCTGGTTACCCGTGGTCTATGCATCAACAATGCATAAGTAAGTGATACTTACTGTAGACAACTAATTTTCTCCTCAGTCACAAAAAGAGCCTTCTTGCACTTCTGAAAGCTAAGAAAGAAGACAAAAAACCCCACCCCTGATTAGTCAGTGTCAGAAAGATATGGCAAGAGGTGATGTTAGAGAAGTATATTCATTCTTTTCCTACCGTTTTCTGTAATCATTATTAGTTGTTTGTCTGTTTTCTGTAGCAGAGCAATGCTTCCAAGGCCTCTGCACTGCCAGAATTGCCAGAGCAGAGGGGGACACTTCACCAGCTTATTTCATTTATTTTACTGTGTGCTTTTAGTTCCATGTGGTCCCACTAAGAAAAGGACTGAACTATAACTTTCAAAGATCAAATGTGTGTTTTCAGGGCTTATACTTTTGACATCTGTATACTTCATAAAAATGCACAGTTTGTGTAGCCGAAGATATAGATTTAGGGATGTCGCAATAGGAATCGGAATGGCAATTAAAATTTTACAACAAAATAAAATCAATCTTAGAGCGGCAAAATATTTCTTTGAAGCTTCACTAGGTTACTTAAAAAAAATTAAAATCTGTGAAGTCTCTGTATATCACAGGGATCTCTTTGTGTTGCAAAAGATTGCCACTTAGCTGGAAATGAGATCTTTTATTCCAACATAACAATGCAGTTCCACTAGTGACATTGTGCACCAAAACATCTCTGTAAGACATTTCTGACATGTGATGCACTGCTGGGGGGTGGGTTTGTTGTTGATTTTTTTATTTTTTGTTGTTCCACTTGCACATTAAATTTAAGTTTATCACTATGCTAAAACATTTCTTCATGAAATTTGGTAATCGTGACAAAGACAGGACAAAGCTCTTTGTATAAGACATCTCTTATAAAATGATTAAAGGTTGCTATAACCTAGTTGCTAATTAAACTCTACAGGTAATCAGATGAATCACAAAATTTATTTGTCTTTGCTGAATACAGAAATGACATAATTCTTTTGTACAGTAATGTTACCCTATAGATGGCAGCATCACCTTTATAATGAAGTACTTTTTTACCAAGTACAGAGACATTTGGGATGAACTTCAGCTTCTAGCTCTCAGTTGGCAAAATAAATACGGGACTTTTTCTTTTAAAAAGTAATTTTATAGGAAAACATATTAGAGTGCATGTTTTTCTAATGGGACTTTTGTCAGTCCTACTTAATACAATCACAATTTTATTCACTGAGGGTGATGCTGTTCTCACTAATCAAGAGGAAAAAGTACAGCTTCAATGGTTCCAAATTGTCATTGATTCCTTACTGCAAAAGACGTTTTTTTCTGTTTATTGAGCAAAAGCTTAGAGGAAATCTCAACTCCATTATGAGAGTTAGAAATATGTTTGTACAGAATGCAAACTCTTGTGAACATATCTGAGTGTGTACATACACAAGTGTGCAGCTTAAGCTGCCAGTTGAGAAAAATCTATCCTTTTATATAGGAAAAAGTGCTTCTAAATATACTGTTGTTGCATAGCTATTATTTTTTTTTTTGAAAGATGAACAGATCTGCATATGAATGCATGTTCTCATTCTAGGAAAGATGAATCTGTAAAGGTCTGAATTCTTGACATTAGACAAGGATGAACACTAAAACCATGAACATTTCAAAATCACTGATCACACCATTTATGAATAATTTATAACTTTGACAACAATTATTTCCCAATTTAGAGAAAAACTGAATGTTAGGTGACTGATTTTCAAGTTTTGTTTGAAGAAAAGACTTCAAGCTCATTGACCATTCTGATTGCCAGCAATGCTATATTTAGAGCAAGATTGATATCCTGTTTGGGAATAAAAAAGGGCAATTTTGTGATCACTTTCAAAATAATCTACTTTTTTTCAGTTTGAAAATTTCATTAGTTCACTAGATGCTTATTTATTAGATGTAAGTATTAATGGTGCTTCTAATTTCTGATACTGAAAATAACAATGTGATCACTAGAACCATGTTGCCACAAAACAGTGTTTTCTATTTTCTCAGTAATAAGCAGAATAAATAAGATAGATTGTCAGTAAAATAATCCTGCTTGTACTTCAGGTAATTATAGATATATATGTCTATCTTTATATGTTTCTTCATGGTTTCTAAAATAGATCAGCATTTTTAAAGACTGTAAAAGAAATTAAACTTTAATTTGAAAATTATATTACTCTCTATCAAGAGCAAAGCTTTCTGTTCAGCATATCCTGTGACATTTTATGTCCTTCCCCCACTGAAATACCTTGACTTTCAACAAGGCACTTTGCATTAAGCAGAGAAACCCCTATGCACCCATAATTACAGGCAGTTGTTAATTATTGTTAAGTAGTGCATGATTTTTGAATAATTAAAGTATTCTGATTTGAAAGAGGAATTTTAAAATTAAGATAATTAAGATGAAAATACCATAACCTCTCCTACTGACAAGTTAAATCACATAAAGGAAGGAACAGTTGGGTGAAGTTTTCTTTTGAAATGTTCTTTAAAAAAATGATGAGCTACAGCTCAGATTGATGCTTTATGCTTAATTAGTCATGCATGGAATTGCTATGCAATGGTTGTAGCAATCCGTAAACTAACAGCTAGTACATGGTACATTATTAAGTTTAGAGTGTAAGCATAGGAAATAAAAAAGGCACTCAGAAGCAAAATTAAAGTAAGATTTGTGAAATTTTACAGATGTATGGTAGGGAACCTAATGACTGTTCAGTTCCTCTGCCCATTTTCTAGGGAAGCTACAGTAAAATTTCTAATAAGTAATTGAAATGGTAGAGCAACAGAAAGACTTTCATGTAGGAGGAGACTAGAGTTCTTTACTGAAGGACAGGGGAGGACATGAGCAGATGCTTTGGGGACTATTTGCAAATGTGCTTTCCTGGTTGGATTAGCTTCGTTTGAGGGGTGAGTCTGTCTCCTTGCACTCTCTATCACTGTTTTATAGAGAAGCAGCGGAAAACATGGAAAGGGAGGAAATCCTTAATTGAAAGGAAAGGGAAAAAAGAATAGTATTGCAAAGACCATTTTGGCTCCTCAAAATGTCCCTGAATCAAGTGATAAAACCCCATTTGATTTCAAGAAGGTACAGTTCAAGATTTGTACCTTCAGAGGTGAGGCTTCCAGGAAACAAAAGACATGCTGCAGCATTCTTTTTGTACAAAAAAGTGAGAGTAATTTCTTTGGTTGACATTGATCCCACGAAATTTAAAGTACTTAATTGAAGATCCTAATTAAGAGCATAGTTGTCCTAGGTTCTTGTATAATCAATGGAGAGAAGCTTCTAGAGAGCAATTCAAATCTTGCATTAACTCAGTCACTGCAGGAGAAGCAGTCTTTCTTCACTGTCTTAATCAGCTTTTTACTAACAAATGCTAGTTAAGTTGTTTCATATTAGAAGGGTAAGGGCAGACACTTAGTTTCAAAAACTAAACTCCTAAAGTGGTCCATTTTTTCTCATTGTGCCATAGCAGAATTTGTTTTTCCCTCTGTCTGCATTTTCTACCATCCTTTACGTTGACCTGCTCTTCATGAATACATAGAATATATTGATAAGTATACAGAAATCAAAACTCTGACTCAGAACATGATTTCCAACAAGGAAAATAAAAAGGTAAAAAAATATTATAACATCAGTCCCTTACTGCATCTGAAGAAGCTGAGTCTTTTCTTGAAGACCTTTCAACAGAGACATGAAAGGTAATGGACACTTACTCTCTGTCTCGAACTTAGCTCTCTCGGGGTATTTAATCCTTAAAGTAATTTATATTTCTCCTTGTTTTCTAGGAATGTTGTTTTATATGCACACTGAATTCTGTCTCCCCTTCACAAACATAATCTCGTTGCAGATAATAACCTGTGATGGACTTATTTGCTATTTTTGAGCAACTACTTTAATAATTTCTTGTGTTCCCTGCTTCAAATTCCCTGCTGTAGTCAAAGCCTAGAGAGTCTCAGACCTGAAGACAGGAACTGTAGACAGATTTGACAAGATATTGACATACATCTCAGCTGAATGTTCAGCTGGTGAGATCGCGAATTTTCTATTTCCTGCCTTCAGCACCGAAAAAGTATTTTAGGTTTGATGTGAAGGTTTTGAACTGGTTGGACTAGGCTGGGCTTTCACTCTAAGGTCTAGTTCAGGTTGCTTGAAGTGGTACAAGCATATTTTTTTCCCCCTTAACAAACTAAAACGAACATTAATTTTAGGTGCCTGAAGGGTTGGCTCTCTGACTCACAAACCAACCCATGTAATCAGCTTCAGAACCAACAGCATTGTTCAAACAAAGAGGGATACAGACTGTAGGATTAAATAGTCAAATGCACATAACAGCTCACTTCAGCTCTGCAATCAGACAGGTAATTATTATTTCTCAGGATGTCATAGTCCAGCATTTATAAAATTTAAATATTAATTTTGGAAGTCTTAATTATAGCAACCAGAATAGTTCTATTCAAAATAGTCCCAAAAATAACCTAGCAAGAAGCTAATAGCAATTTATCTGATTGAGGAACAGGTAGAGGTTTAATTAGAAATGGAAAATGCAGTTTGCTTCTATTTGCATAGTAAATAGGAAAAAATTTGCTCATTTGGGGGAAGTTTTTACTTGTTTTTCATTATTGAAATAATAGGTTATCAACAAATTCACAGAAAATAGGTTCATTTGATGAACATAAACATACAATTTGCATTGATATACGCCTGATCCATATCTATTTTGTTTATCTGTAAATATCAGGTAAATAGATTGAAGTATGTAAACAACTGGTTTTTTACAGTCATCCATTTTTTTTGATATATGGAAATAACATAATGTGCTAATTTGCTTCTCAATGGAATTCTAATTTTAATTATGTCCGTCACTGGCAAGTAAATACTATGTACTTTTCTATTTTTGTCTCAAGCAGTGGTTGTGCAATGAATGGTCACATGCTGGTTCTGTGTCTGGCATGTCCACTGGGATTTCTTCTCTTCACATGGCTGCTGTGGAGCTGTCTACACTGCCTCTCAGCAGCAACCCAACTGAAATGTATTGCTGTTGAATTCAATGTTATTACTAACAGCACTAATCTGGAAGACCATGCTATCATAAATACCTAAATAGGGTTTGTTAATTAATGCTGTAGAATTTAAAGACTGCAGCTGTGATCTGATGTAACTGTTCCACAGGTCCTGCTGTGGAGACTTCACATAAATAGGCCAAACAGAACAAGAATGTCTGGTCCCTATTTCATGAAATGGGAAAACCAAGTACTATAAAATTTAAATAATTTGTTTTACATCCCAGAGAAGAACACTTCTTGATTCTTTTCATAACTTCATTGTTTCAGCTAATTCAAATCTTTTGCCCCTTTCGTGCACTATATTGAACTGTCAGTCATTTTCCTTCTCTCCTTGAGGAGCACAGAACACGAGTCCTTCCTTTCCTTCTCTTCTTTTCCCCCTTCCTCCCCCCAAGCCCCCCACTATCAAGATTTACCTATCTGGATGTTATCCACAACCCAATGGCCCCTTCTCTGA
This sequence comes from Myiotriccus ornatus, assembly GCA_036023395.1. NCBI lineage: Eukaryota > Metazoa > Chordata > Aves > Passeriformes > Tyrannidae > Myiotriccus > Myiotriccus ornatus. Next base: position 7,075,354 of record JAYRBT010000139.1, read on the forward strand.
GTTACCAAAGCTATTATATGCGTGAGCTATTATGATAATTGTTACAATACTTCCCATTATTCTTAATCTACCTTTGATGGATACAGGGAAACTGTTTTATGATATATGTATCCAGTGTAGATGTTTGCTGTACAGTGAAGACAACACTCAGAAGTTGGTGTTCAGAGCTCCCTGAAGAAAATGCATATTTATTCACCTGTATTGCCTAAAGAGGAACTCTACTTGAAGGAAAATGGTTTTATCATTCTGAGAGAATTGTCTGAACTTAAAAGATTCAATACAGTGGGCTTGAGGGTAGGAAAAAGAAGACCAAGCAGATGAAATACTTTTTAGCTTGGCAATTTTGTTATTTTCCTGTGATGGGGAGTCAAGTATTTGTTCCAGGAAGTAATCACTTAATGCAAGGTAGAATAAGACTTGCAAACTGTGAGAGAGAACAGTGAGTGGGGGACACTGGAAAATGGAAAACTGAGATTCAGTCTTCAAAATTAAATTGGGTTTTTTTTGTGTGACAAAAGTAGATAGCTGGGCATTCCACACTGGTTTTGTTCATCATGGCCATAAATTTTATTCTGGGCATGAGATATTTGGTGGATTTTAGTGGCTGTGTCTCTTCCTGAATGAACAATTTCTGATGAAAATGTTAAACTGAAGAGTTTCTGATTGGCTGTAGACACTAGAGGGGGTTACTTCAGAACTGTACAATATCAGTACACAACCCAGCAACCTTGGCCATGCTCCTCCCTTAAAAAAACAATGGTCACTTTGTTTCTGCAGCTGAATTAATCAGCGAAGGTTCAGTGGAAATGGTGGCAGTAAATTGCACAAGCTCTGTGATGCCCCAAGCCTGATCTAAATTAATCTTCACCGAGCTGTGTGTCCTGAATTCAGATCACTATACTGGCCTTTCTTGTAAATACTGTAGAAAATGTAGAATACAAATATCTGTGGAATACAACATCAAAATAAGTGATCTGTTGACTCATCTTTGACATAAAACTTGCCTCATAAAAATTGAAGGAACCTTTCATGTTTTTTGAAATGGCTTCTCATAACCCCTGATAAATTACTCCCTCTTTCTGGAAGTAGAAACCAAGTGCATTGTTGATTGCCATCAAAAAGTGGTATGCTTTACAATCTACACCACTGGTCAGAAAACCAGTTCAGGACTAAAAAGTTGCACCTGTTACCAAGATTAGTTTTCGTAGCTCTCACTTATGGTGGTATCCTATTTTATACAGGTGTTGAATCAACTCAGCAATGAAAATAGACAGAGTAAATATACCATTAAAAAGAAAGAAGGGATAGCCCCCAAAACCCAAATGGCTTTTCCTGACAGTGCTGAATGTACCATCTGTTTCCATTGCATTATAAATTGACGTAGAAAATTGGTATGCAGTGCTATATGTGAGTAGCTTCTCATTTGCATTTGCTTTTGTTAAAAATGAGCCCAACTGAAAACCATCATGGACTTTGCAAGGAAGCATTCAAACCAGCCCGGGGTGTTCCAGCCTGAGCCTGGATCCACAGCCAAATGGTGCAGCTGCCCACATATGTATAGCATGTTAAAACACAACTTTTGATCTAGGCACCACATGGCTTGTCAGATGTTCAGGCTCCTGGTCAAAATTGTCCACTTTTATTTAGCACTTACACATACTCATTACGATGACATAAGACTTATCACCTACCCACATTACATAACCATGTAATCAGTTAACTCAGGCAACCAATGTCTAATAGCAGCAGTAAGGTTACTTTTAAAGAGTACCAAGAATACAAACTCGGTCATCTTTGATTTATTGTGTGCAGTACAATTAAATCACTAGAACAAAACAGGGTAACCATTTGCCATGGCCATGATTGTGATTAATCTCAATGTAAGTCACGATCCAAAGTAATATTTCTTCCTATGGCTGGAGGCAACTGAGTTACAGCTTTTTAACCCTGTATAACAGTCCAAATCACTTGCAGGCAGACATGGGATAGCCAAAGAGCTTGTCAAACCTAAACTGGTGGCATATTGTCTATGTTGGACTCTATGATAGGCGAGAACAAATGTAAATTAAACTCCTCCCTAACATCCACCTCTTTCCCTGGAGAGGCTTAAGAGATAAAAGATGCAGAACCAGCTCCAAAAGGTACGTGTGTATGGTGAATATGTCTGTCTCAACGAGCAGATGTATTTGTGGAGCAAGGGTTTCCGTGGTTTTGCTTCACAGCAGAAGTATCTTTGAATGTCTACTTTATTCTAAAAAGCAGTAGCTATCTTTCCTGTTCTCTAATAAATCTGAAGTAAGATTTTAATTTGATTTAGTCCTCTCCAGTAATTTTTATTTTTTGTTAGCTTCTGGAAGGAAGAGAAATTCATCAAATATTACATTTGCTCAAAGAAATGTGTTGCTGTACTATTTAACCATACTGTTCAGTAGGGGTGCTAGAACCAGTGTGAATGCAAACCTTCCTGTGTTGTCTATTTGTGTATCTGATATTTAGAAAATTTCATTCAAAGATACAATCACAGGCATGGTTGAGCCCCTCTCACAGTGATGGGATGCAAAGGATTGTCTGCACAATTGTTGAGAAAGATGGCAATAATATGCACACCTCTGCAGACCAGCAGGAAAGCTAATTTTGACAGCAGGCTGGTGGTATATAAAAAACGTGGGTTCATGCTAATTAACCACAGGAAAATTTGGATCCATCATTCCACGTTTTGGGCTTAAACAACAGCCTGGGATCCAGTGGGCATTAGATCTGGCTTGTGGTTCCAGATTTCCAGCAAGGAAAAAGTGAATTTGCTTTTCCTATGTTCTCTGTCTTCTGTCTGTGTAGAGCTTAAACACCTGGTTTCTGGGTTGTTATGGTATAATGTTGCAATATATGTAAGTAGAGAAGAATCTTTCCAGAAGATTTAATCTGAGTAGGCAAGTGGTATGTCACTCAAGAAAGCTTTGCCACTTGTGCCAAAATGTTAGTGTTCTCGGCTTTTGGAAATAAATTTTCCTAAATCCTTCCACTGCCTGGCATTCTGGGATACCTGCACGTAATCTTTCTTCACAGTGTCATAATGTGAAATTCTAGATTAGTGCATATATAATAGATATTTGAAACTCACTGCTTTCCATTCAGTAAAAATAGGTCGGTTTACTTCTCTATATTATTTGTTAATGAACCGGAACTTTTCCTTGTCAAATTCTCAACTGGTTTTTGCTTGTCAGTCAAGCCACTGCTTTTTAAAATTTTGAGGTTATAGTAATCAAAATGTTCTGTATTAATGGCATTATATTTTTTCTTTATGTTGCCATGTCTCACTGATAGGATGCCAGAGAAGGAAGAGATCAGAATTAAAATATTCATTGAGAAACTGGAGATTTAAGCCTGCTATGCATTTACTCTAAAGAACCTGAAAGTATAGAAGATAGTGAATCTGGAAACATAAATACAGAGAATACAAGGTAAATTCAGCATTTGTTGTAGATATCTAATGTTATTCTACTTTTTTGACAAATTAAGTCTAAGGGGTACATCTAGCATTAAAAAAAATATAGTCACTTTTTTCTGATTGTATCTAAGGTATTGGATGACAACATGAACATTGGCATTAGAAAAAACCAAAACATACCATGACATAATGAACACAAATTAGCTTAGATAAATTGGTGGCATAATTCAGACACAGGTTTGTGACAATATGAGAGACCTGAGCTTTTTGTCTCAAGTCTGTAATCCCAAATGTTCTTGCAACTCCTGTTGATTTTAATGCTGCTTATGTGTAGCTGGGTCACTGTCAGCTTTTGTGCTACACTGAAATTGCTGCAGGTGTACTTTCTTAAACTTGTGCTTTATAATCTACTTTCTGGACAATATAGCGGATGGCAGCATCGATGTCAGTCTATTCACAGTGTATGAGATACATTCCTCCTTGGGAATTGTACAGTCCAATTTCAGTCATATCCATAGGGACACGGGTGCTGTCTGCTGCAGAAAGGAACTTGTCTGCTTGTAAAGCTTTGTCTCTAACCACAGGCTAGGGCCTACCTTGTGTCTTTACCGTGACTTGCTCTCGCTTAGTTGTATCCCTTGAAGTATTTGCACTGGCATACCTGAAAGACATGAATATCAGAGAAAGATCTGGGTTTTGCAATGACTCCTCTTTGTGCACTTAATAGTACTTCCTTTGTAGGTGCACTGGGCAGAGGAAGCAAGTCCTCTTTAGATTTTTACTTTTGCCTTGTTTGAATATTCTGCTGCAGTGGTATCACCCAGGCTAGCTACTGCCTGAAAATGAACAGATTGCTTACGACTTCTGAGGATCTAAGTCACACTGCTAGAAACCCTCCAAGGGGACAATAGGACACAGATCTTGTAGACATTTAATTGAATCACATTTATTATATTAGTGAGTTTTCAAATGCTTTTGGATCAGAGAGCAGGAAAGGGATAAAAAGTGAGACTAAATAGTTCTGTTTACCTTGATGCATACCTGTCTGTGAGCTTTGCAGACCACATAACTCCAAGCAATAAATGCTAGCCCAGACTGTATCCATGTTTAAATAAGTTTTAGATTATTTTTCCTGTTTTATGCTGTCCATTCCTTTAGCAGTAAATGAGGAGCATTTGGGTGATCATGGAGCAGGACTTCAGGTCTTCCCAACAGTGTAGACTTGGGATCAAGTCAGTATAACCAAAGATCACAAGTTACAAGTTTCAAATTACAAGTAAATTGGAGAGCAGGCTGTGAGATACTGATATGCTCTTCTATTTCCCTCTCTTCATTTTTTTTTTTCTTTCCCCAAATGTTAGTTAGCAAGCCCAGTGAAATTTTGTTTTGTAGGCCATGAAATCAAAGCCAACAAACCTGGTATCTCATCAGAGCTTGTATGATCAACTGAAAAATTATTGAGGTTGAAAATGTAAAGGACCAGATAAACAGGGGAGTTATGATTACAGAAAGTGAATAAATTCAGAGATTTACCTGAAAAATGGCAAAACACAAAATTAAATATTTCTACTGGAATTATGTGCTTTTTATAAATATTCCTGATTGGTGATTTATTCAATTAAATGTATTTTTGACCCTGTTGAATATATTTTTGAAAAGACTGAACATCAGAAGGCCTTTTTTACCCCATGGTTCTTTGTAAAGAGCACCGATAATATATGAAAAATGCCAGCCCATCTAGTTTCTTTGATGAAAACAAACCAGTTTCTGGCCCCATCTTCACAAAGTCATACAATAAGCAATAATTGAATATTGTTAAGAACTCATTTCACAATAGAGAGACAAAATTAAACAAAGACTAAATTAATTATCCGAGATCACAAAAAGAATCAATGACAGAGATGTCAATGACATCAAAGCATAGAAGCTTTTTCTTAATATGAGTACTATTCTGCCTTTTAAGCTGGTGCTATCCTGAGATCATGCAATGCTTGGTGAAGAAAATGTTCAGCCATATTTCCTGTTCTGGATTTGTTGTTCTAAAAATGGTAACCATGTTATATTAGAGACTCAGACTCTATAGATACAGATTTTTCTTCTCACTAGAAACTAAATATAAAACAACTTTAATCAGTGCTAAAGCAACATTAAAGTTGGTATTGATCCTACTGAACAATGAAAGTATATATGTTGGTGGTTATCTTACTCATCAATAAAATATTTAGAGAAGTGTGCAATCCTTGTAGCTGTTGACAGCAGCAGCAGCAAGAAAACATTGCTAAAACAGAGACTTTCATTGATCATTTATAAGCTAATATCTTCTGTGTCAGTCACTCTCACCTCAAAGATATAGATGTGTAGGGGTGGAAGTTTTGCTGCCATCTGATGAGGAGCTGCTAATGTATTCCTCCCTCTTGCTTCATCAACTTCTGGAGCATTCAGCAGCTGGGAATAGCTGCTCAGTGTTGAAAATTCAAAATAATCAATTTCCCTTTTCAACAGGTGTCTTTTTTTCCATTGAGCCTGCAAAGAACTGAAGCAATAAGAACTAAGGTAGATATATTTCAAGCTGAAATAATGTCTACAATGTCCTTAGTCATTTTTCCAGCTCCTGAAGATGTTGAGGCATGCATTCTGTCTCTCGAGACCAATGTGATGACCCTCCAGCTAGCTAAGAGAATGCCACTTAGCTCTGCAGCTGGCAGGGGCATCCTAGGAGATAATGTCACAACAATCTGCTACCGCTTCACTCCTGTAGAACTGACTCTTTGAAACAGGGGATGGTGTTTGTCTCTAAAGTTTGAAAATCTTGTACTGCAGCCACATTGGTTCTGTGGAAATAATGAAAAAAGATTTCAGCTTTGGAGGCTCTGGGAGCTATAGCTTTTACAAGCACTAAGAGAACAGCATGAAGTTGAAATCTAGTCATTCTTAGAAATGTTAGAAGCATCTTGCCTACTAGAGTGTCTTGTCAGACCCTTGTCATAGGTTTACTTGTCCTAAAAAACCAAGTGGGAATATTTGTCTTTCCCTTTTCATCGTTATGAAAGAGGAATGTTTAATGAGGGAGGGGAAGGGTGGTTCTTTTGGCTAGGGTGATTGACACACGCAAAAGAATTGGCCACAGTATGGGGTATAGGATTATTGCTTAGTTGTTTTTGTGTTCTTTT
>JAYRBT010000139.1:7082128-7095103 GCA_036023395.1 Myiotriccus ornatus
AATCTCTGTGTTTGTGATTTCTGATGTTTAAACTTTGGGGAATAACTGATTAAATACTAAACTGTATCACCTTGTAAAGACACTTTAACAAGTGTGTTTATCTCTCAAGGATGTTAATGTGTACGAGTCAAGGAAATATACTTCATCTGAACTGCGGAAAGTGTGGGCAGGTAAACACTTGTATCTTCACTCTCTCCTTAAAAATAGTAACTGGAGTCAATATTGGAAAAAAGACCCCTCAGTAAAATCTTTCTGAGTGCTGAATGATAGACATAGCATTTAGTGGGGGAAATGCCGTACAAGCTGAACAGTCCAAATAACAATAAAACCTTTATCAGAATAATGTTTATTTCTTTTAATTTAAATTCTTTTGGGGTTGAATCCTGAATAACTGTGTTAATTGATATTTTTATAGTCATTCACTTGAACTGTGCTGAATAGCTCAATATTTGAGTTTTATATGTTGAATACAATTTATCTTGAATAGTATGATCTTCTTCTTCATTACTTTGAATTGTCTATTATGATATTTCTTCAGTGTTTTATTAAAGGGTGTTTGACATTGAGTTCCAAACCTGTCACATTGCCTCCTTTAGTGACGATTCTGCAAATACTTACAAGCAGGCATCATTTATTCTGTGTAGCTCAGTTAACTGTGCTGTAAGGTAGCTGGTAACAAGCTCTGTGAAATGTTTGTAAGACTAGGACTTTAAATTTTAAGTATTTCAGACCCAAAAGAGTTGCATAGTGCCATGTAAATGCAGAATTCTATTATTTGTGCATTATTTAATGTTAAATAAGTACAATCCCGCTATATAACACATTATAGTTTTCTGGGAGACAGACATTTGAAAAGTGATATTTCTAGAAGCTAGTAAGGGGCTCAGAATTTTAGCTTCATAGTTTTTGCACAGCCTATATTTTCATGATCTCTTCAGTCTTAAGAGATGAACATTTGCCAAAATGTTAACTCTTAAATCACTTCTATGCTTATTGATTGCCTTAATGCCCTCTTGTATTAGTAAATAGTTTTAATTGTATGCTTCAAAGTATTTTTGTGCACTGAACTCTGACCCAGTCACCAAATCAAGTGATCCAATGATCAAAAACTCCTTCTATGTCTATTTATGGGTATCATTCTGCCCTTTTTCTACTTAGTTAAATTTTGAGAAAATTGTGAACTTGCTTTTGTATGCCTTTATGTCATTAATATCAAAAGTAAAGTGGTGGAGAGCCTGCTTAATCCTTAATAGCTTCAAAAAGGTCTGTTAACTGTCTGATCAATATCTTTAGCCAAATCTCTGCAGTTGTCAAAGAAGTCCAGCTTTGTGTAGAAACTGTTGATTTATCCTAGCCAGACGTCATGCCTATAGGATCTGCATCTGAACTATCCGGTTTTTGTATTTCAGTTTAGTAGAAAAATAGTTTCTAAGTTAGTGTCCAAAGCTGGTTCAAAAATAAACAAAGGTTTTAAGTCAAATTCATAAACACAAGTCTGTTTCTGAGGACGGGGTCGAAGTTTGAATATTTGTGATCCATAGTGGGCATGTGTCATGAATCTTCTAGCATCTTCTGGTTAACTGTACACATGTGCATGAGTCTCAGACGTTTTCATTATTTGAAATGGATCAATTATATATCTAAGAATTCCTCCTGGACATGCCAGTGAGTGGGTGTGGGGAGGATTTGTTATTATTTACAGGAAGATTGTCAGCCAATATAATAATTGAAACAGTTCAGTAACCACCCACTACGAAATCTGAGAATACATAAACCAGACATTTCACCAAAAATAACCTGAAAATTAGTTTTCTAAACTGTTCCAGGAGAGCATTCACATAACAAATGTATTAAAGACAATGAGATTTTGCTTATGAGCAATTCATAAATCTAATAGAACTGAGGTAATAACAAACATTATTCTTGCAAAAGAAAGCGATAGCTTTATTAACTTCCAGTCATCAAAGTACACGGGAAATTCTGCATACAGAATGCCTGGCTCTTCAAGTTTGCTTGTTTGGCTTCTCCCTAGTTAAATGTCTGAATAACTGAAATTAAATAATTTGGTTTACAGTTTGCCTGGGTAGCCCAAAACTCTTCTTCATGTGAGGAGTATTTCTTGGCTTCATGAAGTATTGGACTACAAATAGAATCCTAGCATGGTTTAGGTTGGAAGGACCCTTTAAAAACCATCTAGTCCAATCCCCCTGCAATGAGCAGGGACACTTTCAGCTAGACCAGGTTGCTCAGAGGCCTGCTGAACCTGGCCTTAAATGTTTCCAGGGATGGGGGACCTACCACCTCTCTTGGAAAGGGAGGTTGTTGCTGTTTTACCACCCTTATCATGAAAAATTTCTTCTACCATCTAGTCTGAATCTACCCTCTTTTAGTTTAAAACCATTACCCCATGTCCTATCACAGCAGGCTGTGCTAAAAAGTCTGTCCCCATCTTTCTTGTAAGGCCCCTCTGAGTACTGAAAGGCTGCAATAAAGTCGCCTTATAGAAGTTTTCTCCAGGCTGAACCCCAGCTCTCTGAGCACACAGAACAGTCCCACAGACTTCCACCACACAAAGCACAGGATGTCTGTGCTTTTCCCATGTATGTGTGTGGATACCCTGTGGTTTTGCACATGAAATGATAAAGCCACACTGAAGATGCCTTTGTTAGTATGCAGGAAAAATTTAACATGGGGAGTCATCTGTGTATTACCTGCCTTAGTTAAGTGCACCTGATTTTCAAAAGCAGATCAGATCCTTTATCCTATATTTTTGATGCTGCCAGGTCTGATTCTTCTGCTGTCATTTTGTGTGTAGATTTCCATAGTGGTTTTTCTTCCTGCGGTCATTTCCATACAGGGTATTTTTTTCAGTAAAGAAAAAATAATCCTCAGCTATTTAAATTTTGTGATCGTTTACTGAATATCATTTTACTCTCTAGAAATGTTCTCTGCTATTTCATACCTGTTTTTAGCTCCATCCATTATTTTTCACCTTTTTTAGAAATCGCAGTGATTTATGTTTTCCCTCCGCTTTCAAAATGCTTATTTTAGAGACAGATATCATTTTGAATGTGTTTAAATGCTTTAAATTATGGGAACATATCATATCAGGGCTATCCAGCATGCTCCATTTTTCCAGGAAGATGTGGAATATTTAACCTGTTTCTACTCCAGTTACTACAGAGTAAAGCAGTTCCTGCATTTTGGTGATACCTTGTCATCAGTCAGAGCCCAAGTTGTTTTAACTTTCATTTTTGTGAAGCAGGGTTTCTGGCCAACCAGTCTTGTAAGTCAATTCTTTTACCTTTCATGAGCTACCTTGGAAATTGCCCAGCTTCTAAAATCATGTCCTGTGCAGACCTGAGCAGCTCCAGAGGGAACACAAGGAGGGCTTATTCTGTAAGGGAGCACTGCAGGAATGCTTAGAAGGCTTGCAAACGCTACCTGAGAGAAAAGGCTCTTGGAACTAGGATTGGTTATTCTAAAGGAAAACAGAAGAGACGCACAGTAAGTTTTCAAACATATGTATTGTTTTAAGATCTAAAGGAATTAGCTATTTTTCACGTCCCATGCCATATGAAGATATAATGGCCTGAAGCTGCACGAAGGGAGATTGGATTAGGTATTCAGCATTTCTAGTGCAAGGAGAGTTAAGCACTGGAACGCTTTCCTTGTGGAGGTTGTGGGACTTTGCTCACTAGAGGCTTTTCAGCACAGGTTGCGTTAAACATCGTCAACCATGATTTTCCCATAGTTAATGCCGTAGGGTTGTGAAGTGGTCCTAGACTAGCAAGAGGCTGAAGTATATCACTTGATCAGGGGCAAATACTTCCAGATACTTCCCTGAAGCCAGCAGCGAGTGTGCCAATCTGAGCACATGGAGTAAGTGAGCACATGGCTTTTATATTGACCTTTTACAACTGGTTGCTACTGTTTTCAATTTGAGTTCACCTGACTGGTCAAGACAATCAAATGCATAGATAAATACAAAGTTGAGAGAGGTTTCTGTTTTTTTGTTTTGTTTTGTTCCCCCCCCCCCCGCCAATTCCCGTAATTATAATCTGATAAGCACATAGATGTGTGTACAAAGTGCTCATTTAGCTGTAGTCTCAGTTTTGTATAGTCTGCATGTAGACAGCAGGACAGCACAGTTTATGTTCCGTCATGACCTGAGTGGATGAAGGAAAAGTTAACAAAGCAAAGATAAAAAATGTGAAGTGTGTGTATACCTGTACATATAGACAGTTACCAATATGATAGTTGCTTGAAGTGGTCGAAAAGTGTATTCTGAAGTGTTTTCACATTTTGACAGACTTCTGGAAAGGCACAGGTTAACAAGTCTCTCTTCTCAAATTAGTTTTTACCCAGTGCAAATTGAATTTAAATTTCACAAAATTATTAATGGCTAATTGAGGGCTACTGAGAGATGACAATGTCCTAGATGGCTGCAAATTGTTCCAGTGTCACTGTCTACTTCTCTGCTTCAATGCTTTGAAATGACTCAGTAGTCAGCTTTAATTTGTTCAGTTTAATTAAATTTCACCTGAATAAATGTGTTGTGCAAATGCTGAAATTTTCTGGATGATGTATGCAGTTGATATCTAATTTGATAGTACACAGCCCTAGATTGTAAGCTACTCTCTTCCATAAAGGTGTGCTCCATGTAAATACTTAAATAATTTAGAAGAACTTATAAGGAGAACTATATAAAGAAGACAAAGCAAAATTGCACACAGAAAACTATTTGTGAATATGCCATCATTATTCTTAGAATAACAAAAATCATCAGTGGATCACAAGTACATTTCACTTTCAAAACTCATCCTGTTAAGATTAGTAGCTTGTTTACTTAGCCCGATACTGTCCTGTCTACCCATTACATTAATTAAACAAATACTGTAATCAGATAGAACAGTTTTTTCTGCTAAGATGTCTTGACTTTGGTAGAATGACTTTTATGAATTATATTCCTATGTATGATCTGTGATGTGAGAAATTGAAATAAATGCCAGGTCATTGTCCTTCTCTTTCACACTAAGTGCAAAATGGACCAAAAATACTCTTCCTTTGCTAAATCTCCTGCCCCTAACTGACTGATGGAAGCATGTTAACCAATATATCATACTTTTTTAGGAAGTGAGGAAGCATGGATGCACATCATTCAGGTAACCAGTGCTTACAGAGGTTGGGAGCAAAACTTGTCCTTTCTGGAAGAGACCCAGATTGTTCAGAAATTCCTCTCCTCTTGTAGTGTATTTAACAATAGTGACTTTATTTCAGGATTTCCCATGTATGATTTTATAATACATTATTTTAACTTCTAAATCAGTGTAGTTATCTGAGTCCTTCCTTGCAGGGAAATTCACTTAGACTGTGTTTCCTCTCTATGTGCTTCTAGGTAATTTTCCCTTACTTTTTTAATTTTTAATTTATTTCTTATGAATTCTTTTTTTGCAGGATCTGTTTTGTCTAGGACAATCTCCCAAAGCATGAACTTCATTACCTGAAAGTTGCAAAGCAGAGTTGACCAAAAGTAGTGGCAGATAAGATTTAAGAGAATACTCTGCTCCCACTATCCATATGTTTATCTACATTCCTGTAGGTAAGAAAACTCTGTACTGATGTAGAAAATTAAATGTTTAATATATTTTCTCATTATGGTGATATTTTCATTATAAATTAAAACTTGCCTGTACTTTTACTGCGATTAAGAGGCAGTCACAACTGGTTTTGTATTTATAAAATTTAGAAAAATTAACATATGCTGCTTTTCTTACTAAGAGAGAAGTCCTAGATAAATAAAATCTTTTCACCTTCTGACACAGAAAGAGTCTGATATGGAAAATGCTTGTATTTCTATAAAATTCCATGTCTATTTACGTGAAGATAACAGTTGCACATTTACTTTTCCTCTAATTTCCTAGATTATTTTCATATGTGAGAAGCTTTGGAAATCATTATTCGTATAATCACATAAAATTTCTTAGAAGTTTTATTTGCATGTTGAAAATAAAGTCCAAATTATTAAGCCTAAGATGTGGAAAAATTTGCTCTGAAGTCAAGTAGGAAAGCAGTGTCTCAAAATGGACAGCACGTGCTTGTACTAAGCACAGAGCCAGGCTGAAGAAGGGTCCAGGTTACTCACAGAGAAGTGCTGTAGCATCCTATAGATCCTGCTCAGGGATCCAGTGCCTGTAATGTGATATCGAGGCATGAGAGAGAGCTCAGAGCATCAGTTCGGAATGCGCTGGACAGAGACACGTGTACAGCCAACCAGTGGCAGCAGCAATCACTCTGATACTGCTCAAAACCCACCTTCAGCCTACCTTTTGGGTTGTTGGAAGGCACCTTGATTCAGCTGGGATCAAAATCCTGTCACAGAGACAGAAACTCTTACCCTTTTTTTTTTTTTTTCCATGGAATTTAACATGCATTCACTTTTTATTTCAGCAGAGACCCAGAGAAGGATTAGTTTTGATAAAGTGCTAATGAGTTTAGCAAATGCTCTTGGGAACCCACACACTTATGTCTGAGGGCTCTAATCCACAGATCATGTCTCCCAGGAAATTTTCCAGACTGCCCGTTTACACAGTGATTTCTCTTTAGCCTTCTGAACCTTGCATTTGCTTCCGTGTAAATGCCATTCCACGTATGGTGGCACTCCCAGATGCAATGGGAAGCTTCAGAGGAAGGACTGGCTCCTCCTGGAGTGCTCCAGACTGATGGCAGCTCAGAGGGGAGGAGGGTACTGGCAGGGTGCATGCAGAGAATGAGAATATATAGAGACAGACAGTGGGCAAGTCCGAAAAGTATTCAACTGGCAGATGATGGACGGAATACTGGACAACCTTGCTATCTGATTGGATAGGCAATAAAGCCCAGTGATTTGATAACCACAATTTGCAGGTTGATATTACAAGAGGAGATTGGAAGACAATGAGTGCTCTTAACACTTGCTTCACCAAGAAAACAGTGAAAGACTTTAAAATATTATTATACTTTGTGTTGAGAATAATTGATTGTTTGATTGCTAGTAAGAGGGGCCAATTCAATTCCTAGAGCAAAATAATAAATATTAGGTTTAAATACTACTCAGAGATTAATGAAGATTAAATTGTACAGGTGCTCGGAGAACTCCAATTTTTCAGTATTTCCTTACCAAATTGCTGCAAGTTTTTGTATTGGATTAGGGTAGCCACTCAGTCTGAGGCATATTTAGTTGATTCATTCAGGTGACTGTATTTCTTCTTCCTGAGCTACGTATTGTTCCCCACTTCATGATACAGCTATTAGTTTTGTTCTTTATAAAACTATTAACAAAAATGAGAAAGAATCTATTACTCTGTCTAACTTCCTATTTCTACTTTATTCTTTCCCTTCAATACAGTTTTCCCTAGTAATTTCATTCATTCTGTGAGGAATAGGGAGAAGTGGAGTTCACTCAGTGCACCTGCTTTACTAAGAGGTGTGGGGTTAGATTTTATTTCAGTTGTTATGTCCCTTAAATATGAGTCCACACTTTGCTTTCTCAGCATGAATTTCACACTGGTTTCCTTTCCAAGATTTGCTGAGCATGCTTGGGGGAGCTGGGTGCCCTATGTTTCTTGTTTCCACCAGGAAGGAAAGGTCTTGGAGTGAGTAGTGTTGTGCGTAAGGGGTATCAGGAGACACCAGGTATGGACATGAGACAGCCTCTCTCTTGGAAGAAACCCTACAAGAAACTAAATTAGTGATGCAGCTGCACCCTCTGAGCTCACAAGCAGCTTAATTTAATTTTCCTGGATTTTTGGTCGGTGGCTTACTGCTGTGTTCATTAGGAATTTTTGGAAACTAAAGATTACCGTCACTACTGCCAGTCAAAGCCTGACAAAAGCGTTACGTGTGTTTGTAATTAGGTGGTCCAGCTCAGCTGGACATATCTGGCATTGGCCAAAGACGGAAAACAGCACAGGACAAAACAAGTAAAAAGGCTGAAGTGCCAGTGCCTTTCTGGATGTCACTGGATAGCAGTGCATATCTCACCTAAGAAAGAGGCTTGTGACATGCCCCCACATGTCACAGGTGTGGTGTGGGGAAGAGGACAGAGAGGACTTGCAGTGGGGTCAGCAACAGCACAGACAAGTGTTCAAGGATGCTGCAAGAATATATTGCTAATTTTAATGAAGGTCACTGTCTTGCCTGTTTACCTCAGTATAAATGCAAATGTCACTACCACTTGCTATTGAAGAGAGACCGACATCAATGTTCTAGTGCTCTAATTAAGACTAACTTTTCTAGCAGTACTAAAATAATTTCCTTAGTTTTCTTTCTTTGTATTCAGTTAATAATTGTGACATTTTTCTTGGCTTTAACTGTGTCTCCCTGAAGGCATGCTAAAGACCCCCCGTTATTACAACAGTGGGAATCATGTCTCTGAAGTGACGGAAGCGGAGATACTTATTAAAATTTGGCCCCTGCTGTTTGTAGCTTCTCAAGACTACACTTTGGCAAAATTTAAAATAGACTTACGTGATACCTGACAACTAGAAATTATGCTATAGCCCAAGTGTTGGGTGAGAATTAGAGAAGCAATTATGGACTATCGTAACACCTGGAAACAGAAGTGATAGTGGATTGTTTCATGTTGCATTTAGCAGATAATTGCTTTTGTGGCTGATGTGAAGCAGATCTCTTGGTATACTGTGATTGTACACAAAAAGATCATATGGCGTACTATTTGAATGTTTGCAAGGCATTCACAGTGTTTATCTGCTGTTCTCAAGCCTCTGGTGGAAATGTGATGCCACTTTCTTTGAGCCTGTCCGCCTGAAAAGCATTTTAAATAAATACTTAATGTGACTTGTATCAGAAGAAAACAAAATTGGTACTTGACTGCAACTAATTTACAGTGTCTCCTGAAATCAGCAGCTCCTGTTTGTCTTGTAATTTACACAACAATTCTGTTTTCACCTCCAGTGTTTATTTCCCTTTCCCTTTCAGGCAACTGCAAAAGCCAGGAAATAGCCTTTCTGATAATGCCACTGAGATTTAGAGCATTAAAGCAATCTCATTATCAGTTTACATCCCCAGTTGGAAATCTGAGATTGTTCAGCACATCAAACAGTAGAGTGGGGGCATGTAATGTGCAGCCCAAGGGCCAGATGAGACCTGCTGAGTCATATAATGTGGGTTCCAGCTGCCCTCTGCCTGTATCTGAGGGATGGGGAAAGAGCTGCTGACTGGCGCTGCTAATGAACTCCAACTACCATGCATTATTTTCCATCTGCATGCCAAATATGGTTATATACACTTACAACAAATGTCTATGGTTTATATGCAAATTGGATGTGACCCCTGGGCTATTGGCAAGTAACCTGTACAACCTTCGGGTCTGCAGAACATAAGCCTCTTGCTAAAGCTGAAATTAGTTCATAGGGTTAGAGGCTGCCTTGCAGAGTGAGCTCAGGCCGCTCTGTGCTTAGTGGTAATGGAGAAGGCCTAATGGAAACCCCTTTAGCTCATGTTTCCCACTCAGCTCTTGGATACATGAGTAAGAAGGGAGGGAAAGAATACTCTGTTGGTCCGATACTTGCTGTATAAATTCTTGCTGCCTCAACCCTTTGATCTTGGCAGCCATGTACATGTAAAACACCCACCACATCACTGAGGTCTTGATGATGAGTCTGCAAATGCCATTACGCTGTTGAATTTTTGTGCCATGGAAAGATGTGCAGATGAAATGTATAATCAATATAAAATGTTTTTGTCATACCCAGTTTAAACAAAATCTATGAGAGTTTAAATTACAGAGGTTTCTTCCATGTTAAAGTTCTACTAATGCATTCATTAACAAAAAATTACACTACAGTGTCTGTGGGGCTTACTTCATTGAAAGAACAATTTCGTTGTTGAACTCCCCTCTCTTCAGCCTTCCCAAAATGATGTTTTTCTTAAAATTAGCACTAATACAGTAGTTAAACTTTCCCATTATTATGTAAGAAAATAACACTGAGATAGTCATACAAATAATTAAATGTTGAAACCCTCTATTTTTCCCACTGTTGCGAAAGTACAGCACAGCTCCAGTCATATTATTTATTTCACTGATCTTACTTTTAAAATGTCAATAATGACCTTGAAATTATAAATGAGCTTTGGCTGGGTGACATGCGGAATATGAAGATTATTTTTGATATGGAAAGAAAGCATGTAAAGATATTGTTGAAGCCTTTGTAACAACTTCACTTATTTTTAGCAAGGTACAGAATTCGAATGTCCTTTTTATTATTTCTTTTGTGATAAAAATAATATCGAAAAATATATGGGTGAGAGATTATATGACAGACTGACAGGTGAATAAATAATTTACTCAAAATAGACCTCAATTTTAATTTACTTATTTATTGTCACAAAAAAATGCCACAAAAGAAACATATTTTCTCTTTTTAGGGGGCAAAATCTGAGTGTGACAACCCTTATGAAAATTCTGGTTTTACCTGGGGAAAGGAAGGTGTCAGTGTTGTGTCATGATCCACTGGGGAACTATGGATGACAGGTACTGGAACCCAAAATTCTGCAGTGTAAAACATGAAGAATGTGCATCAATCCTACTTGCAGCACCACTTCAAAAGGTGAGGTGAAAGTGCAGGGCTTTTGCATCCTGGCAGACTTGACTGCCAAAAATCACTTCTTCAGTGTCTCCCAAAAGTGCAGTTTTTTTGAAAATGCACTAAAATTATTAATTCATATTATGTGTTACTTTAGTTTCCATTTCTTAGGATAGGGTGTTTTATTTGCTAACTGTTGTTGACAATCATGGAGGATAAAAATATTCCTTCACGTGAAAGCTGATCTTCTCGTCCAGTCATTTGATTCCAGGAGCTCTGATCAACTATAGGAAGACAATCAAATCTCAAGAAATCATATGGTTGCCTCTGTTACAGAACTTTCAGTAAGAATGAAAATAGTTCTGGTGTATTATGACTAGTGAATGAGTACAGAACCCATGTTGTCCTAAATCCTTTTTGAGCTGCTCATAACAACAGATCTTAATGTTATGTGAATAAATGAGCCGGGGATTTCTTTCCTCTAGCTAAATCCTAGAGTCACAGAAGAATGTTATCCATAGATCTCATAAAAGTAATGATGCTATATTACACTAGAGTAAGGCCTGCATTTAAATGACCACAATCTTCTCTGCAATAAACTTTTAGGTATAGACAACTTCTGGGTTGTTTGTTTGAATATTTCATGTTATCTGTTCTTAGACTGGAAGACTTTTTTGATGTACTGTGAAAAAGGAAAAAAGCCCCCATTAACCAGTCAACCAACCGAACCAACCAACCAACCAACTAAAAACCACACTAAAAAGCCACCCTTGACTTCAGATCCTAGAAATGGTCCCGAGTAACTATCAGAATGGTTGCAAGCTATAGAAGACGAGGTAATCAGGGAATCAGACTGTTCCTGAAAGGTTATATACCACTATCTATAACTAAAATTCTGGTAGAAAAGTATCACGCCACTGAATTTTTAGTGTGGGCATGCAGTTTGAAGAGAAGTTGGATGGCCAGCTTTCTGCCATCTGTATTTTCTGCACTGTATTTTCACTCAGATTCTTAAAGCTGAAGTACACCGCATAGTTCTGAGTTAAATTTTAAGAGGGAGAAAAAAATTGGCAAAACATAAAAGACTCAAGTAGCTACATATCAACCAGTCAACAGCACAGCATAAAAAAAGAGAGAGGGATTTTATGAGCATTTCAAGTTCTTGCTCTACTATTCTAAGAGACTATTCTTTATTTAATTTTTATTAGTGTAAGAGTGATCTTGAGAAACACCAAATACAGGAGGACGCATTTTCATTGTGTTTAGCAACTGTGGATGTCATAGAATGAAGGTAAGTATTAAGAATTGGCATAGTCTAAGAGCCACTCAATTAAAAATAAGGGATGCATATTTTTAATAGATGAACATGCCAGGAAAATAGCACTGGGGAACAATGTCTGCCTCTGAACAAAGACGGCTCTTTGAAAGCAAAATAAAGAGATATAAGAAAGCAATGAATACAATGGAGACATCAAAAGAACCCAACAAAAATGATTACATCAAATAAAAAAAGTTTAAATATTTTAAGGGGCAAGACAGATCAAAGGCTTCCTAAAGATATCAAAAACATGATGTCTATGAGGAAATTAGGATGTTAAGAAGCAAAGACAAGTTGATAAAAATGTACATAGCACCATTTAAAGTGGAAAATGAAATACAGTGTTCTAGGGTCAGCCAAAGTACTTGGTACTAATAATGCTTTCATCTTTTATTAACTAAAATTAAAATATAGGATACATAACACCTGAGAATTTATGATATGATTGAGTTTGCCATCATGGTTATGCACAAGAAAAAGGCTAACCTACTAATTACTTAAACTTCTTTGAACATGGAAATAAAAGTAATGGAGAAAATGGAATCAAGGATATTTAAACAGTGAGAAAGCCTCTGACTTGGATTCAGGAGAGCTGAACTAAGTATTTTACTGGAATATTTATACTGATACCAGTGCTAGAGCTAGCTCAAACAGAACTAGGCTAGAGGAATATTTCATTATGAAAAATTAGTGAAAAAAAGCTTTATTATGAACAGTCTGCTCTGTGAAAATATTTTGGTTAACTGAGGTGATGTTACAAAGTTTTATTTTGTAAAATTGGCATTTTCCCTTGCTGCTTCTTACCTCAGTGTAGGCCCAAGTGCTGTTCATACAGGGAATAAGAAAGATATATAAATATTTACTTGAGAAGATGCTTTTAAACACTTTTTTTTTTTTTCTATTTAATTTTGTTTCCAAATCTCCAAAACCAGGAATTAGAAAGGAAAGTGATAGATTTTCAAGCTTATAAATTAGGGTTCATGACTGGGCTTCTCGAATGAAGATTCTAGGAGGGCTCTACCCACGCTTGGGCTCTACCCACGCTTGCTACAAGCGCGCTGATGGCTAAAA
>JAYRBT010000139.1:7095203-7112473 GCA_036023395.1 Myiotriccus ornatus
AGCCTCTGCAAAGCAGGATGTTAAACGCTGCAGAGCTGCTTCTGTGTGGGCAACGAGGGCAGCATCATCAGCATAAATTAGGGTTAATGTGACCTTTTTCCCATTAAGTTATCTAGACTGGGCTTCCAAATCATTCTCTTTTCCAGTACCCCAGAACACACCGTTTGATGGTCTCAAAGACATCAGCTAGTTCCTTTGAACCTGGGTCGTAACAGGATCCTGCTTCATATTTATCATTGGGACAATATGTGTGGATTCTGACTTTTTCTGTCTTGGCATTTTTTTTTTGCTTCGCTGTTCACATGGTTGTTCAGCATGTGACAAAATAGTGTCTTCTTCAAGGATAACTAAACAGTCAGTGTAATTCATCAAACCAATAGCACTGGGGGTGGAAGGATATATGGAGGAGGGCTTTCATTTTTTTCTGTTTTGAAGGTATTTGGAATATACATCTGCTTTATAGACCAAGAAACTGCTAGAGAGGAACCTGAGAGTCAGCTGTAGAGGCCAACACATTCTATAATGCTTTCAGATAATAACCAGATTATAGCTCCACAATTCCAACAAAGAAACACAAGCAGTATGAATGTACAGTGAGTATCAATTTGTCCATTATCTCTAATGAAAATAAATAATGCATATGGGACCACATGTTTGAAGAATAAATACACATTAAAATTCTTAACAGTGTGAAGATTAAGGCAATATGATTTTTTTTATATCTTTCATCCAGGGAAAAACAGCTTCCTGCTTGCTTTAAGTAAGGTTAGCTGGAAAAAAATCTATAGTACACCTAGAACAAAGTCTGAGTGGCAACAAGCAAATATTTTAATGTGGAAAGATTTTTATTGGTTTTAATTAAGCAATGACATTTTTGTTGAATGTCTTAAATCTTTAATTACCACCCAAGAGCACTGAGCATGACATGAGTTATTTACTGACTCACTGAGAAATACAGTTCAATATTTTCATATAAATACTTCATACAGAAACAACAGAAGACCTTCACTGGAAAAAACAGTGATTTTTAGAAATATGAGTGTTTCAAGTCCTGATTTGAACCACAAGCAAGGCAAGTGAAAGAACGCCAGTGGCTTCTATGGGAGTTGGCTCATGTCTTTAATGAGCATTAGAGCTTGTAGTAACTAGAGAAATGTTTTCTTATGACTGACAATGTCTCACAAATCACTGTCACTAAAGAATCTGTCACCAAAAGTCAACCCTGAATATGTGTTTTGGGGTTTGGGGCTTTTGTGCTGTTTTTTTTGGTAAAATGACTGTGGGAAGGTCTCACCTAATGTAAAGCTTGTTTAAAGTTTGAGATGTCAGCTGTAGCAGCTGCATGTGTGGATGTGATGTACAATGTATTTTGGATTTTCACAATAGTTCATCACTCATATATCACAGAGAAATTGGGTTCTTGATTGAAATACAGCCCAGATCAACTGTCGTGGGCATGAGAGAGACACCACCACTAGCAGTGGGTATATATTTATGAATAGCTACAGCTAAGCTGAGGCAGACCAGAAAACAGACATTTATGCCAATCTTTAATAAAAAGTAGAATTAGGACCTACAGCTCTAGTGTATTTATCAGCTCTCCCTACATTTTAAAACCCATGGCCTACATAGTGAGATATGTAGAAGAGGGAAGGAAACAGCAGAAGTCTCACTGCCTGCATGAAGGTGCCTAATCTGTGTAAGGCAGTGCATCTTTCCAAGGTTCACAGGTACTTGGGGGAAAGAAATCATTGCTTTCCAGGCTCTCTTATCAGCCTTGAATATGGTTCCTGTCTAGATCACGACCTGGTGAAGTAAATTTCTCTGAATGTGTCTTGGCTCCATGAAACAAGGCAATTCGTGATTACAGGAAGCAAATGGAACAAATGAGATCAGAACAAACCTACAGCTAATACAGATCCCAGTTGGATAGTGACCATCAGAAGAGCAAAGTCTGTGACAGTAGAATGCAATCCTAATTGTAGTTTACCCTATGTAGAATATCACATTATTCTTTTTTTACAGACAATGCAATCCTATTGTCATACAGAGTTTACATACGGAGTTCTTTTGAGGATTGTATTGAAGATTTGTCACAAGAAAGTGAAAGAAACATCTAGACCAATTATGTTTTTAGAGACTAAATTTATGGTAATGAGAGCCCAGAGCATCAGGAATTGAGGCAGGAGCCCAGAGCTGAGGAGACTTACTGCTCAGGTGGCATAGAGCAACCTCTGGGGGGTGTTGGTGCTGGAGGCTCTGCTCACCATCCACAGTTGGCATGGTGGGCTCCTCCTCCAAAAAGGTCACTTCCTCAGTGTATTCAAGCGTGAGAACCTGACTCTGTCATCACTTTTCTGTGACCTATCCCTTCCGATAAAATACAGGCTTTTTATCTGTAGGAAGGGCAATTTATTCTGTTAATCACAGACTAAATCCAACTGTTTCTACTTCTGTTGGTGTAAGACCAGGTGGTAGACCCTCTAAGCACAAAATCTGCCAACTAGGAATCCATAATAGGAAAAAAACAACTGGTTTTTTTTTTTTGTATTAAAATCCTGGCCATACTGTGGAGCCCACAATCCTAAGTTTTCCTTTTCCAGAAGAAAGCCTAAAGGTGCATGAAAGTATCAATGCTGCCTGATCACTACATAGATCTTACCTCCAAAACCATGCAGGGCTTATTTGAGACTCAATGATACCTCTCACAGGGGATCCGGGTTTGCGATTTTAGCCTCTAGACAATGTTTACCAACTCTTGCATGAGAGTTGTCAGCAGTAAGAAAGGAGGAACTTTAACCTGTGCTTCACTGAAGTTTATGTTCCTTTATTTAGATGTTGTGTACTGAGTTTTCATGAAAGAATGAAAAACACTTAAGACTTGATGAACACAGGATACACAACATTATAAAGGAAAGAAACTTGTCTCTGTGTCTGTACAGGATTTGTTCACAAGGGTTCCCATCCAACCCCCTCTGCTGGAGTAAATAATGTCTCATAAACTTGATATAACCAAATTCTAGCCAGTAACTTCTGTAAAGAGAACCACATTATTAAAAGCCTTTAAAAAAATGCCTAGCTCTGTTTAACATCCTTCGTAATTTTCTAGCAGTGACTCCGGCAGAACAGAAACTAGAAAACCAATTATTTGAGATATTAAAAGCCTGATACGTAAAAGCTTACAAGAAGAATGCATTCTGAACTCTTTGGCTCTGCTTTGGCTCACGACTTCCATCTTTTTACAAGATCAAGTCCCAGGTATGAGATTAAACACTGCATCTTGTACCTGCTTCATTTAAAGGTGAAATAAAAAAGAACCATTTAGAAACCCTGATAACATTAGCACAGATGATGGAAACGATACCTTGGATTTCTTGTGCCTTATGCTGCTGGAGATATCAAGTTCATATTTTAAGTGATAATATGAGGTTTTTTCATTCCATGGGGAAAATGTTACCACATTGCTGTGTGAGTACTTGTCCCCAGCCAATTTCCAGAACAATATCTAACATCGGCCTGTGAAAGTTTTCTCTGCTGAAATTCCATATGAAGTTCACTGCAGGAATATTTGTGGTCTGATTCCTTGGCCACTGAAATGAAATTATAGCCTTCTCCTCAGCTCATTGTGCATGAAATTAAGATAGAACCCAGGAAAAATAATGGAGTTTCATATGTATTTTTGTACTGAAAAGGTGGTTCTCCCCTGCCACTCCCCCTGCAACTTCTTTGTACTTAAAATGGCAGTATATAACATCCTCCAATTTCCAAATTTTCAGTGAGAACCAACAAAAGCTACATTTTGTGTTATAGGCATGAGTTATGAAGAAAATCATATTAACATTTAAGAGCAAAGCTTTACTTATTTGCATTTTTTGAATATATCTATCAGTCTTAAGTGATTATTTTCTACTGATAAATGTTATTTGTGTTTAATGTGACCTATTCAACACTATCATAAGTGTTTCACTCCAGATATGTTCCACATGCTGTATTCAAGTTCCTCATGTCACCATTGTGCATAGGAATTTTTGGTGTGTTTTTATGAGACAAAGACAGAGAGATGAAAATGTTTAGTAGGTAAGATAGACATTAGCAACTATCTAGATAGATAGTTGCTTCCTTCCATCGTATTTAATTCCACTACCTTATACAAACTTTAAGTAATTTTTTTTCCTGTAATAATGAACTTTACTATTAAGACATAAATCCTTTTTGCCAGAGGTGCAAAAGCTGTTGATTATATTTATTTCTGAAGTTTGTTGCCTTGTAGAAAATTTTGAGGTGTTCAGATACTATAAAGATAGTGTCTGAGACTGAATTGAAGCACTTGAAGTCACTCTGATTGCTGTTTACATTGCCATTTAATAAAAAAACACCAAAACATTTGAGAATTTGATTTTTCATTCATTTGCTGGGTAAGAGAATAAAAGCTTGGTAAAGTTTTAGGACATGAAAACAAAAGTATTACCAGTCTTGCTTTTAGGCTATTACATGTTTTTAAAAACTACATGAACAAAGCATTTTTTTCTCAAGATCAAATTTTACTGCTTTCAATGATGGTGGATCTTTGGCAACTTTAGATTCAATTTCCTAGCAGCAAGTGGTTTTGATGTTTGTTTTTTTTTTCTTGATAGCAGGGAGAAGATTGATGTTTTTCAGATTATTCTGATGAACTTTAGAAGTTTGACAGCTTTCAAGATGGTCTTTCCCTTTTGTAGAAACTTTCCCTAAAATCTGTAAAAATGAGAGATATCTTCAGAAAATTGTTTGGATTTGCTCTCTGCATTAACATCTCTGAGCACTTTAGTGTCTGAAGAAGGGCAATGAAGATGGTGAAAGGCCTTGAGGGGAAGCCATATGAGAAGCAGCTGAGGGCACTTTTTTCAACTGGAGGAGACTGAGGGGAGACCTCGTTGTGGTCTTTGACATCCTCACAAGGGGAAGCAGAGGGGCAGGTTACAGATCTCTTCACTCTCATGAGCAGTGAGAGGACATGAGGGAATGGCCTGAAGTTGTGTCAAGAGAGGTTTTGACTGGATACTAGAAAAAGACTCTTCACCCAGAGGGTGGTTGGGCACTGAACAGGTTCCCCAGGGAAGTGGTCACAGCACCAAGCCTGACAGAGTTCAGGAAGCATTTGGATGATACTCTCAGGCACATGGTGTGATTGTTGGGAATGGTCCTGTGCAGGGCCAGGAGTTGGACTTGATGATCCTTGTGGGTCTCTTTCAACTCAGCATAGTCTGTGATTCTATGATTCTGCTTGTGTGAATCACAGATTGATGACCTACATCTATCTCCTAGTGAAACAGCTTCCCCAGTACAGAATCTATCCTCAGAACAATATCTTAAATGTTTATCTCTGACATGAAGGAGCAGACAAGGAGCTGGGGTCCACTTACTGTCCCTCTAAAATAATGGATAATGCCTGAAATACAGCACAGAACAGTATTTGAACAGTATTATCTAACTCCGAAGTGGACCTTGAAAATCTTCACGAACAAAAGTAAATCAAGCATGTTCTTCTACATTCTGCAGCTTTTAATTTTCATGTGAAGTGAACAATCATCATTGAAATCCGAGGGCAGATGGGCTGGAGATGGATATGCTGCCCTTGGATTTGGTCCACTTTGGAGTTAGATAAGGAGAAGTATCTCTTTGGGTTCCTTGACACTTATTTTTGTATGTTTCAAATTTTGCATAGATGTAATTATTTGAGGTGAACAATTTGGAAAAATTATTGAAAGTAATCACTCAGTTAGCATAGAAAAACATTTCCTAGTCTGAATTTAGAATAACTATGAACTATAACTGTCAAATAAATGTCACTAAGTTTTGCAGAGAGGGGCTGCTCCATCAGGGCTCTGCCCTTTGCCATCTATTGAAAATTTGTCTCAGTTTGCCCAGGTTCATGGAACTAAGTACAGACTTTATATTTTGCAGCATCACTGCTCCCTGAAGTCTCCTTCTAGCCTGCACACGCTTCAGGTTTTGCAATGAAGATGTTGTCTGGTCATGGCTGAAAGGGGAAAAGAGAGAAATGCTTCCTGACATAGATGAAAATGGAAGAAGAACCTAGGCATGCTTAGAAAATAGAAGAGTGGGAGAGCTGGGGAGCGGAAACCCAAGGTAGAGGATATTGTGGCAAGAATTTGGGAAATGAAGTATGTGCCCATGCAACTTTTTGGAGTGAGACAGAAGGTTTTGTGCCGGATTTCTGAGTTGGCTAGGCTTTGCATTCAGTGTGTCATTATGCTTCAGCTAATAAATCCTGCTGCAAAATAGATGAGAATTAATTGGACAGGGTATCTTAGATCAGATAAACCAGCTCTGGGACCTAGGGAACTTAGTTTATCAGGACAATGGGCTAAGATAACAGCAAGTAATGTTTTAAGAGGTTCTAGATAATAAAGTGAAAATGGAATTAAACACTGTTATATAGTCAATTTTAAATGGAAATATTTCTGGCATTTATCAGTATCTGAATGTTTAAGTTTGCAATATAACCTTTGTCTTTTAATACTGGATGCATGAGTATATATGCACATGTCCCCTTCAAATTCAGATCAGTAGAAGCACAGTTTTTTTTCCTGTAACTTAAAGAAAAATTCAGATTTATAGAGTATCATATAATTCAGGATGGCATATGGACATATGACAAGTGTATGACAGATGGAAGCACTGTAAAATCTGTTTTTATCATCATTTCACTAAGTTGTGCTACGGAACTGCTTGGTTTTATTTCCTCTGCATGACACAATTTATTTAATTTCCAAAAGTCTTCTGCTACACATGGTAGTTCCTTTTTGATGAGGCAGAGAGATACAGAATTTCAGTAGAGAGAGAAATACATGGCTCTTTATTGAGCAATTTCTTTTTTGCCCATAAGTTTTAGGCTGGTTGTGATTAAAAGGATACACTCATCCTTTATGTACAACAATTCATCTTTATAGAAGCATATGCATACATGCATTTGTGTGGGGAACCATCAAGAGGCAGTGAAGGAATTAATTACCAAAAATATTCTAATTGGCTATCCCAAGAAAGATAGTAAATCTTTGATTACATTTTCTACTGATGATTTAGAATACGGACTATATATTTCATGATATATAAGATAAATCTATATTTAGGTTTGCAAGTAGTAGCTCTATTTCTAAAATTTTAAATGTGTTCTTAGATCCTTTGAGGGGGAGTTTAATAGAGATATCCTCCTCATCTGTCTTTCAAATCTAAATATTGATGAGTAGTGCTCTGAGTCTTTTCAACATGAATGTTCCTAACCTACAAAAGGTGATGGTAAAAATGCAATTCTACATCTAAAGGCAGAGAACAGCTTTGTCAAAGTCCATAAGGACCTTTAAAAAATACGTTTTGCTATTGTTTTTTAAAAATATCGGTACTATATACATGTATTTTCTACTGTATAATTGAATCTTAATACACAGTATTAGATATAATTTTATTTTAGTCTCAGACTCCACTCTAAGTAAGTCAGGAATACATTCTAGGACTTCAGTCTGTAGTACAGGTTATGCAGTGCAGCCTACTCATGGGAAGTATTCACATTAAATACTGATAATCCGATATTCACCAATGAAATATTAATGAAATTTTGTCTCTATCTCTACAGAAAATGACTACTTATGGCATAAATAGTAGTGGTCAGTGCCAAGTAAATGTTGATTTTTAATTTTCAACCGCTTGTCAGTTTAGCACCCAACTATTTGGATCTTCGTCACAATCTCTTGTATTCTTATCAGAAGGATGACTTGGGGCTGATATGGTACAAAATTAGGCCTAAAGAAAGAAGATTTTTATGAAACTTACATCAGTTAGAAATGTCTCTGTATTTCTAAGTTTTTTTCTCTTAAGAGTATGTTTGCCATGAGCTCTGAATTCTAAGGTTTCCACTTCAACATATTCACTGCATGTTCTTTTTTGAGTGCCTCCTGTGCTGCATCTGGGAGTGTGACTGCTTGGGAGATTTATATATCCTAGAGTCTTCTTTCACCTCCTATCATGTATGTGGCTACAAGAAAATGCCTGCTGGGCTGCTGGTTGTAGTGACATTCTGAGTTTGCTGGTAGTAGTCATCACACACTTTCTTATTCAGGAGCTGCAAAAGCCTAATTAATATGAAGGGTGTTCTTAATGTCATCCCATCCCAGAAAGAAACCTGAGGGGTGTGCCCCAGATTCTCATTTGTTCTGTGGATCTATACTCAAAATAGCACCTTTGGATCCAAGTTCTGGGACACTGTTTGAGGGTGAACCCTGCCAAAGAAAATGCTGCCTTAATGACTGTAATAACATTTATGGAAAAGATGTTACGATTTCTACGTAAGTGTTCTCACTGTCTCCCTGACTCTCTCACTGTGACACCTCTGTAAGACAAAGAAACTGTACACGAAATACCAGTTTTTGTTCCCAAGGTCATTCAGAGAGTGAGTGCTAAAAAATGGAACATAACTCTTTGGAGGATAAAAGCCAATACACTGACTACTACTCAAATGGTGCTGGGAGGATATTACCTGGTCCTGGGGCACACAGTAATAGTCAGGTAGAGAGAAAGTTTAGGCTCTTATTTTTGCAACAGGGATAAAATGACCCCCTAGGTGTTGGTAAAAAAGGTCCTCTTGCAAAGTTCAGATTTCATAAGATTTATATGAGATATATTGGCTTATTCAGAACTTTAATTAAAAATTGTAGAAAGTCCTTTAGTTCATTAATTGAAGATGTTTGCCTGCAAATGAGAGATTAATTTATGCTTGTTTTTAATTGTTGGATGCCACCACAACTAGTGCTGCATAAAAATACGTACAGTACATAAAATATGAATTAAAACAAGTGAATAATTATAATCACATCAGCCTAAAGGCAGGAGGCATTTTAATATCAGTCTAGTAATGGTGCATGAATTAAGAAGGATTAATTTTTCTGAGACAGATCAGAAGTATTTAGCCTTTATTCTGCCCTTATTTAAAATGCCTCATATAATACATCTCAGTATTTTACATAATTTAAAGTTTCATAAGACATTTTGTTCTCACTCTATGAGGTTCTTCAACATACTGAAACACTCCTAAGATCTTAGGTCTACAAATAATAATTTTCCAAACAGATCCTTTGTTCTGAGGCTTTGCATTGGTAATCAGCAGTATCAGTGCCTGTTATAGACCAGCTTCCTTCCTCATTTACGATGGTGCTTCTCTTACAGAAATAGAAATAGATATGTAGGTAGGTGTGTATGTATAGCTAAAGGCATTCTGCACTGGTCAGAACATAACACTTAACAGGCTGTTTAGCATTAAGATGTCATGGAAAAGTGCATATATTCTCTACTCTCAAGTATTATTTGGTTAATGTGGGCAGCAAATGTACAGCGGAAAGCAGACACTGATAGACAAATCAGAGACAGGATCCTGTGGTTTTGTGTTCTTAGGAAACAGATAACATGTATGAACTCTGCACATGCGTTAGGACACATACTACAGAAAGACACTCCTTCAGCAGCAAGGCTGCTGAGCAAGGTATTTCACAATATGTGTAATTTTGAATCTTGTTCCAGTGACTGTTCAGCTGGAGTTAACTATATATAGCTAAAAATAAGAGTATCCAAGGGCATTTCTGTGTTTGGCTCAGATGTTTGCAGGAAGCTTTGGAGCAGTGAGGCTCTGACTGGCCTGAGTGTGTCAGAGCAGATTTCATAGCTATTATAGTAATGTGCTTGCGTACATATCTGGAGTTTCTTAAGCAATTCAGCAATAGAAGAAGATGTGGTGAAATTAAGAAGATTCCTAAGGGGGGAAAAAAATGAGAATCCTTACCCACTGTAAAAGTTTCACTGGAGCACAGAGGTTGTATTACCGTATTAATGCCATTATTAAGGTTTTGATAAACACTTTACATATGAATATTAACATGAGGTAGCCTGGATTCAAGCTATTCACAGAGCACAGAAACATTATCTTGGGTTCCTGAATGCATGTCAGCATATCCTTTGATCCTGCTTTGTAACATGTCTTCTGTTTCAGTTCTGGGTTTCTGAGTCTTTCCTCTACAGAGTCTTCCAACTCTAACAGATTATTTCAAAGTATGTGGTAGCTTTGTGATGTGAACAAACATCTACTGGGATCAGATTCTTTAAAGTATATATGAATAGTAAATTAGGTAGATGGAGCTCTTGTTTGCCTGCAAAGTGTTTCAGTTCCCTCAGCATGTGAGCTTTCTCTATATTAGAAAGCAAATCACAATCAAAGAGCCTTACATGGGTTTTATATTTTGACCTTGGGCAAGTCACTGAGGTCCTCTGTGATTTGGTTTGAAGCTCGGATTCTTGCATGTGCAAAATGCTGATGTTCTGTGCATCAAGGTGTACATTCTTTTTTCTTTTTTTTTTTATCTGTGTAGAAATATACGAATCCTACAGCTGACACTTCTTTTAAAGTCTCTAATTTTTCTCTTTGCTCTTGCCCAGTGCTATACACACAAACTGCATGTGTATTTCCCTGTCCATTTCCATAGATATTTTATCCCTACGTGCTACTTACCTAGCAGAAGTTCTTCAGTTTGCAGCACAGAGGTCCTGAGTTTTGCCTCTGTGCTTAAGGAGAACTCTTACTGAGTTTTAATCTTGGCTGCAACAGCTTCTGTGACCCCAGAGTTCACAGTCTGCCTCTCTTCTTGGACTATGAATTCTTTTTCTCTTGGGGGAAGAACAGTACATGTTTGGTTTTTTTTCTGGAAATGAAGGGTATGACCTGAGAGGCTCTTTTTTATAGCCACTGTCTCACTCTTAAAACTATATCTGAGGACTTTGTTCCCCCTGGGGTATTGGGAGGTGATTAAACCACTGAACTACCGCCCATTTGCTGATCCCCCAGAGTTCCACTCCAGGGCCCTTCAGGATTTGTTGACTTTAGGAAGTGCTTCTCCTGCTCTTATTTATGTTTCTTTCTGCCTTCCCTTCCTCCTTCTCTGTTTCTAATACCAATTTAATGTGTTGTTTCTTTTTTTTTTCAGAATGTGATTTTAGGAATAGAAAAATTCCTGCTGAAAGGATAAAGGCATAGTTGTTTGCAGGCTCTATGTAGCACCACCAGTCCCGGAGCCAAGCCAGCCTTCTGCCAGACAATGACTAACATTTGAAGGAGCCAAACTTACAAAGTGCCCAAAAGGAAAATAGAAATCTAATTTTCTTGTCAGCTCTGTCAGCAAAAAGCAGAAGCATAACTCCCTTTCTTGCTAGAATTTGGAGGAAAAGGTAAGTAGTTTGGGCATGATAAAAGCATGAAACCACAAAGCTTGTCCCTTGTCCTTCTCAGATTTTGCCACAGAGCATTTGCAGGAATAAAAATATTCCATCCCTTACCCAAGAAATTATGCTGATTGCTTTAAGAGCCTACAAGTTATGAACTCCAAACCTTGCAGAGGTGAGTAATTGTCTTTGAATATCATGTTTTCTGCATTAAAAGAGGAAAGGTAAATGCTGTTTGTTGGGTTTTTTTTGGCTGAAGTTCTGATCTTTTCCTAAAAATTAAAGCGCACTGTGAAGTGGGGGTTATTGAAATTTATAAAATTATGTATAAGGTTAATCAAGAAACCTCGTTGAAAATGATACATCCTTTTCCTTCTTTGCCTGGACAGGCTTCCTGGAATTTCTGAGTTAGCATCTTGACCTTTTTCACTGTCTTTTAAGCTTTCAAATATTCTTCTTTGGTTAGGGTACAGCTTTTAACATTTATTACATACTTGTCTCAGCTGTGTCAGCGCACAAAGGAAATAATCCTTGATTTTTCTGGTGAGCCTATCCCAGCTAAGACAGCGAGTTGTGTCTGGGATCAAGTGTTCAGACTACAACTGTCCAGACGAGCTGATTGGTGACATCATGCCTTCTCTCAGAGGCTTGTTTTATATAGTCATTGCTTTCTGTATTAGCTCCTTTTAATTCCTCTGCCTCTCAACCCTGCTTAACTTTATGTTGACTTTTCACTTAGTTCTCTTAGCTTATTTCTGAAACCAGGGACA
The DNA here is from genome assembly GCA_036023395.1 of Myiotriccus ornatus. NCBI lineage: Eukaryota > Metazoa > Chordata > Aves > Passeriformes > Tyrannidae > Myiotriccus > Myiotriccus ornatus. The sequence goes on from JAYRBT010000139.1 coordinate 7,107,233, forward strand.
GACTCTAATTTCAGCAAAAGTGCTTTTTTTTTTTTTCCCGTATTAGCTGAATGGCTTTGGAACACAGTTTTTATGGATGGAAAAAAGCAAGATGGAGAATGAATTAGATGATGTTGTGCTCTCTTCCACCAGTGTTTTAAAAACACTGGATGATGAACAGATAGATATATTTGGTTATATTCAGAGATGTTTTATTTCCTTTTCTTCTTTTAGTGGGCAATGCATACTGATGTTGTTTTAAAATGCAGACAAATACACATAATCCTATGAAATAATTTTGTTGTGCACCTAGGAAAAGTTTGCTTAGTTATTTGCTGTTTCTGAGGTAAAGATAGGACTTTCTTATGCTTTTTGTATTGAATGGAAAAATTATGTTAATTATTCTACCTTAACTTGGATTGTCACTTTAAATTCACCTGCTGAATACTGTCAACTGTTGTTGGCATCTGTGTTCATGCCTGAAGATGTCCATATTCATTACTGGATTCCTTTAGCTTAACAAAGCTCGGAATTAAATGCAACCCACAAAGCAAGCATTTATCATTCCGTGACGCATTGAGAGCTAGTGCTGGTAAATTAAAGGATTGTTTCAGGCATTAACAGTCCAGTCTGTTTATGGAACTCTGTCCATTTCTGGTAGAACTACTGCAAGAACAACAACATATTACCATCTGTGTCCTCGGCAGAGGCTTCATATCTGAATGTTTAGCATTTCAAAAATCTTACAGATGTTGATATTGCATTATTCATTTAGTTGGAGACTGCCACAGCTGTGTACTTTCCTGTATATTCTTTCAAACAATCTGGCAGCAGACTCTAATTTGAGCAGGGCAGAGTACAGACTGCAATTTTGATGGGCATGACTCCGGTATACATAATTTGTGCCTATTTGGCAAACTTACATTTTCTGAAGAAGCAAAATGGGGTATTGTCACTGCACTCCAACAATTTCAGTATTCCAGTGACAATGTAATGGATTGAAAATGAACATGCCTTGTGGATATCTGAATGTTTTTGTGGTATTGAAATTATTTCAGAGAATCCTTTCAAATCAGTATATCATCTTGTCAATCAATACATCAACTTGTCAATCAATAGATTAATGGAGTGAAAAAAAGTGAAGTATCAACAAAAGCAAAAGAAAATAGTGAGTGGAAAGGAAGGAAAATAATAGGACAAAAAAAGGAGGGAAGGATATGGAAGAAATGGAAGAGGATGTGAAAGGTACTGTATATTAAAAAACTGAAAAGAAGCAAACAAAATGGAAACATAAAAAAATGAAGAAATAATTAAATGGTTAAGAAGGGAAGGAAAAACTCAAGACAGTTCATGAGAAAATATTTGGTGAGATACAGAATGACATTAAATACCATCTGAGTTAGCTACTTGAGAAAATATCAGATTCAAAACCACAGTTTCTAAAATATTTATAGTGAGTAACTGGTTAAAAATACTTTGCTTTTCCTGTTACTGCACAGCAGGAAGAAAAGGGGATTGGAATCCAAATTGCCGAATGTCCAATGAACAAGATTCTTCCCCAGGAATCAGTACAACAATCTGTTTGCTTAGTTCTACTCATAGAATCTGATATTAGAAGTTATTCAATTGCTTGAAAGCAATTTGTTTTCATAGCTTGTGACTGGGAAGCTCTGCAAAGTTTACTGAAAATACTTTGAATCCACTGCAATGATACCAGAAGTGAAAGGTGACCTTAACTCAGTGATGTCTCCCGGAAAGATGGTTGGTACTTTATGAATTCTTAGGGAGTCGGATCATGATTGTTTTATTATTTTCTTTTCACTAGTTAGATCTCAATTGTTGATAATAATAAATTCACACATTGCATGATTCCCTTGCACAGCCTGAAAGAACCTCCTCATCCTAACTTTCTGAGTTGGAGTAACAGCAATTGAAATACATGTACAAAATGCGATGAAGGAATGAGCATAGTCACCTCTGCTGCTGCCCATCTAAACTGTCTCAATTTAGGAAACATTTACCCCTATGACATGGCAAAATAGTAGCTAGTAGCGTTGCCTTATACTTCCTTTGTTCTTACAGCTCTCATTTTCTTAGGGAAAGAATGGTTTTCTGGCATGTTCTAGGTTGCTTTTTCCAGGGTCAGAAAAAAGGAATTTGTCACTGGACAAGACATATTTTTATTTTCAGCTCCACACATGCATTTGGAAAGGCAGGGTTGGGACTGTGTGTGGCTTTAAATTTCACTCATTCCATGTGAACAGTGGTTTTCTCATTCCTTATCTGAAGTGGATGACTCCTGGGTGTGTAATGCTGTGGAATCCTTGCTGCAAGACTCTGCAGGGAAAGCTCAGTGTCATCATCCTACACTTGTATGCAAAATCTGTAGTCTGACCCGACTGGACAATTTAAACAGAACTTTGTGATCATTATGGAGAAGGACCTCACTTCTCCACGTCTCTTTACTTTTCCTGTGGGAAAGTTTAGTAAAGCTCCCATCTGTCAGATGCAATCTATTCCACAGTGTCAGTGTCTTGCTTTTCTAGAGAAGAGATTAACATCTTTTGGGACACGTGTAATGAAACACCTGTTCAGTGCCTGGTAGCAGCCAAGCCGGTAGAGTTCAGTTCTCATGAAGAACTGGAGGAAGCACAGTTGGTCAGTAGTGAAATAGAACAATTTTATAAAATCAGCCATGTTTTCACCTTCACCTTGCTGCCCTACTTGATTATCCAGATGGAAGGGTGACAAAAATTATTTGTAGCATTCTGTGTTATTGCAGAGAGACAGACAAAAATATTTAGTTGTGTTTGGAGGACTGGATTTGTTGGAGTAAGGAAAAACATAGGAAGATTAACCCAAGTAAACATTTGTTTTTGATGCCAAACCACACTCAAATTAAAAGTGTCCTTTTAAATGTCTAGGATGAACCATACCTTACACAGCAGAGTTAACCTGTGAAACTCACTGACAGAAAATATTAACAGTGTTCTTTGGGAAAGATTGGTCATTTATAGCAAGAACGAAGTAACTGACCATGATTTATGTTGTTACCAGTTTAATTTCTTTATCAGATAGGGTGTATAGTCTTAGCTGTGAGGTCCTCTGTAATGAGTTATTTCTCAAACAGTTACTTTCAGTTTGTCAGTAATATCTCTGTTACAGGAATGTTTGATGTTTGAAACGGATGGTATGGACAATGCTAGAGATATTAAAAGTACCAGTAATGTAATATGGAACACAGAGCTGCATTCTTATACGTAACCTGTCTTCCTTATAAAGGAAAAAATGGGGTACTTTAAAGTCACTTATTCCATTTTCTAAATAAAAAGTAGATAAAATATTTTAAATAAATATTTATACCTAAAGGTTGTCTTTTGTAAAGTTCTTTTTGCCTTTGTTCTTGAAAACAAGACTAGAATTTTTTCATATTTTATAACTAATTTAAAAATAAAGGAGTTAAATGGCATCAGGTCATAGACATAAAATGTAAATATTGTACCTTCATTCAGAAGATATGCTCGCTGATCACTACCAATATTATTAACTTATGGAATTCCAGTTCTGCTTTCCAACACTTTATCTGTAGACCAGTGTGAAAATAAAAATATGAAATTAGGTAAAAAAGTATAACATCTTTCCCTGCTGTCCTTCTAAAACCAAATTTTTTTCCTCCTTCTGCTTTTTGAAAAATATTTCTACCCTGATTTTTAATGTTTCCCCTTGATCCTTAGCCATCCATGATTCTTTGATGAAGTCTAATTTTACCATCATTTTGTGCAGTAACTTTTGCTGAGTTTTATTAACCAGGAGTGTACTTTGATCTTTTCTTTACATGTCCATACTTTTCAACATCAAACAGCAAAAATCCTGGAAGCCCCAGCAGTAAAAGAAAAAAAAAAAAAAAAAAAAGTGTTTCAAACTACCATTGAAATTCATGGGGCAAATTCAGTTTTTACTTGTGACATTATGAGAAATGAAAAGCTTCAGAGCCTAAAGACAACTGAGATAGGGTAGGAGATAATATCAGTGATACCTGTTGTGGTTATTAGGAGACAAGGGAAAGGATCAGATGCTACATAAACAAGAACTCCCTGAGCAACAGTGAAACGAAACTGCCAGAGATGGGCTGGATGAAGTTAGTGAGTATATCCATCCATTCTGATCCTTAACCTAGAAATGCTTGGTTTTTTTCAATAACGACACAGCTCCATAAAGGGATCTGTGTAGGGATCCAGTCACATAAATACGATCTCAAGTTTTGTTTTCAAGCTGACCCTCATCAGTCTGTTTTATCTATTTTCAAACCATTATTTTTCAAAACCCCTATTGTATCTCCATGAATTATACTAACTAGAAAGCTGAGGAGGGTAACTGGGAGAAAAAAGAGCATTTTTAACTTTCTGGGAGCATTATTCATTTAACGTGTAATACAAGAAAATGGCTGTTATCTAGTACTTCCTAAAAGCTTAAATCCTTTCTAATATTTTTAAAATATTATATTAAAAGCTCAAGTACTCTCAAATCATCAAATTTTCTGATGCCACAATTTGGAGAAGTTATTTTACAATGGCAGGACTTAGGAAGATGGGTCAAATTCTCAGCTGGTTTAAATTGCCGTAACTTCACTTAAAGGGGCAAGCAAAACTATGCCAGTTAAAGAGAAGCTCTGGATGTGGTTATGGCTCTTACAGATACAATAAGTTATATGCTTTTATTTTATTTATATTGCAGTTGGTCCTAGGAGCTGTGCTTATTATCAGGCCCCACTGCGTTGGAGCAACATGCACAAGGAACAGAGAACTGTATCGAGAAGTGGCACTGTCTTTTGTACACTGGTGACTAGACAGCATGAGCTGATTCCTTTATTAAGGCCATGGAGCATCTGTCTGCATACAACGTTCTTAGGAATAGCTATGAATTCTTCAGCTAACTTCTGAAAGTTTGGCCCTTCTTCCTGTAGAGTTACCTAAGACTATGGAGAAACGTCCGTGCATTAGGAAAAGTGAGGAGATGGTAGAATCATGGAATGGCTTGGATTGAAAGGGATCTTTCATGATCATCTAGTCCAACCCTCCTGACATGGACAGGAGCACCTTCCACTAGACCAGGTTGCTCAAAGCCCCATCTAACCTGGCCTTGAATGTTTCCAGGGAGCCGACACTCACCACATCACTGGGCAACCTGTTCCAGTGTTTCACTCATCGTAAAAAGAAGTCTTTCTTATATCTAGTCTCAAATAATGCTCTTGAAAATAAATGT
>JAYRBT010000139.1:7112573-7131402 GCA_036023395.1 Myiotriccus ornatus
TGTTCCAGTGTTTCACTCATCGTAAAAAGAAGTCTTTCTTATATCTAGTCTCAAATAATGCTCTTGAAAATAAATGTTGGTTTTGTGTGTAGCTTTTGGGGTTCTACCCACACTATTTTTTCATTCAATACCTTTTTTCATTCTCTCTCTGTTGCTGAAAGTGGGGGAATATTCGCTTTCAGTTTTCATTTTCCAGACAATATATGGTGTTCTGCTTTACATTCTAGACCTTGTTTTTTTTCCAGTATGTTAAAAAGTCTACAAGTACTAAGTGAAATTTCTCTGTGCAGTTTCATTTATAAAAATAAAATTATAAATATGATTTGCTTTTGAGGATTAGAAAATTATAAAGAAATACATTATATATTATATAAAGAAAAATTGCCTAGAGGTGAGAAAAAACAAAATAGCGATAGGACTGGTCCCTATGTCAGGCAATACTTGATCCTACAATCTGTAGCAATGCTTCAAAATCTTTCAGGCTCTATGTCCCCAGCATCCCTTCAGTTTTTTACATGCATTATGGATTCTTCTCTTGTGGAAAACATCCCTGCTTTGATGTGTCAGAGGTTATTTTTTTCACAATTGTTTTTAAAATTGTAATATCTTGTTAGCTGAAATATTAACATTAAACCTTTTTTTTCTTAACCACATGCAAATTGCAGCAGAGAGAAGAACCTTGTGTTAATGGACCAGACCTATCACCTCCTAAGGCATGAGAAGTAAATGAAAATGTAGCTAATGACTTCATTATCGTGTCTGTGAGCAGGTCAATGCGAAAAATAGCAAGGATGGTACAATATGCTGCAGTGACAAGGTATGGAGAGGAATATTTATATAGCTTTTTCTCAAACTATGAAAGATGTTTTTGTAATTTTAGGCTCTGACAAAGAACCTGTATGGAAGTTTACCGCAGACTTTATTCAATGACTCACTAAAGTGATTGTTTTCTATTCACAGTATGTGGGTACTTTCTTGAAAGTATACTAAATACATCCAAGATTTTTCTTTTAAAATAAAAAAGAAAAATTACATAAATGAAACATTCAACCCAGAATCTCCTTGCTGCAGCTACACTATGCAATAAATGTACATGGCTTTAATAAAGATAGTAAAGCTTTTGTAGATCCATAAAAGTTCAACGATAAATTAACATTAAATGGAATGCTAAAGTTTGAGCAGGTTATATCCCTTGAACTTAATGGTCCAGATCTTTGGCTGCTGGTAAGAAACACACAAGGCAGATTGGGTGAAGGGTATTCAAGGGTGTCTTTCAGCATTTCTTACCAAACTGCTTTTCCATACAGAAGAGACAATCTAGAAAACTGCACTAAAATATGGCCACTGCTAATTGCCATTACAGACATTGCAGCTGAAAGGTGAGTGGTGGATTTCATGACTTTTTGCTCCCTTTATTTTAGGATGACCATATCTCTTTTAGGTTATATTGTGGGAGTAACTTCACAAATTACTGTTAGGAGATACCCATGATCTCAAGAAATCGTGTTAGCAAGTACAATTATTTAACACTCATGTTATTCTGGCTACTTCATGCTATCAAGTGATTTTTTTTTCCTTTTTTTTTAATGCTGCCTCTAAAATTCCCTTGCATGAGTTTTCACAGGTCATCTTTATGGCAGCACAGAGCTGTGAATGATTGGGTCACGCATCTTTTTAGTGGAGAAACACATGATAAAATAAAGCTCATTACCAGAATTACGTAAAAGGAAATCAATGTTTAGCTTCTCCACTTATTTTCATTTATTTCCTCACACGTCTTATGTTTAATTGCCTTTGTTACGCTTTGTTATTAGATTCAAAAAAAAACCTTGATTAGAACATTAATGTCTTCTACACATCACAAAATAGAACCCCTAACACCCACTTTTTTTCCTCTTTTCCTTCTCCTGATTGATTGTGTGGTTGATTTGTTCAAAATCAAGCTCCCAGGAACCAGAAAAATGCATGCATGTGGCATTTCATATGTGAACATCCTAGAGTCAGAGCTATTTCCATTCCTCATGTGCAATCTGCTGTCAACTTGAAATTATTAGCATTTGTAAAACCTTATCTAGACAAAAGCCCCTATCTATCAATGTTGGTAAATATATTTATTTACAAATGACAACTTAATTCTCACCTTTTTCTTTCAAGATCCAGGAGAGTAAATGGCTCTGTTAGGCCCTCAAAATGAGCTTTTTCTTTTAACATTTTGTTCAGCTAGCTCTGCTGTGGGCAGGAAGTAGGTTGGGTCAGAGGTCTGGAAACTGGTGTAGTATTTTTCTTGTAAAAACCCCATTTTTTATGAAGGGACTTTCCCACCCAGAAATATTCACCTGCCTTTGTCTTCCACCTGAAGTATAGGTTCACTGCCCTGTAGCAGGCAGTATCACCAAATACTTGGTGCTTACAATGCTAAGAACACTGAAAATTTTACCAGTGTTTCTTTGAGGGTTTGATCATCTCATTCTGCAGGAGCCATTTGACTTTCCTAGCTTTGATGCCATATTAGTCGGCACAAGAACTGCAGCACTTGGGAGAGTCCAGTAAGGCTTCCACTGAAGCTGAAACTCTTTTTCTTATCAATATTACAGAGTGAAATCCTAATCAGCAAAGCAGTGTGGTGCAAAAATAAGCTATTCATAGCTATTTTGTTTCAGAAAGTGACTTATATTGTTTTATACCTCAGTCTATTATGTTCAGAATGTGAATTTTTACAGTTTATTGCTAGCAGCACATTTTCCTAAATGACGGGTGAAGCTCTACCGTTTCAGAGGTCTGCTTTGTGTGTGTGGCCATTTCCAACCTGTAGAAAGTCCTTAACCTTCTCACACATGCATGGTTTATGTAAGGTGTGGATAAGCCAACACAAAGCACCTCAACACACACTCTCCAGCCTTTCCAAAAGGTTCACCGGGGACTAACACAGAGTGCTTGCTCCACTTGCTTTGAGGTCTGTGCTCTGGCCCTTCCTAGGTCCTATCTCTGCATGTGACTGCTGCCTGAGCCTGGAAGAGGGAGCAGCAACTGCTTTTCAGATTTTTATTATGTAAGTCTTTGTGCAGAGAAGCCTTGATGTCCTGAAAAAGGTGTAAAGACTTTGGGAAGTAACTCTGTGCACTCAGGCAGTGAAGCCTGACCAGCACCTGAAGACCTGTAGGCTGAAGTGGAACCTCTGGGGAGATGTTAGACCTCTAATAACTAAGTATTTTTATTAATTAGACTGTGGCTAATCAAGATATGATTACTTGAAACATGCCCATTTTACAGCAATAGATGAAAATTTGATGTGGAGTCTCCAAAAAAGTGATACTGCCATCTGCGTAGGTTCAAACAACTAGCCAAATCTTACAGTCAGAAGCAAATTTTAAGGAGACAGATTTCACAGTCTCCCTTCTCAGTCACAATGAAACATCCCACTCAGCATCAAATCTGCTGACTATTGATTTTCGGTTTTCATCTGCTTAGCTGAAGAAATTAGGGCTTTGTCACGTAAACAGAACAAAGGACAAACTTTAGCCTGCTGGAACTTGGCTGAACCTTTTTCATAGATAAATGAAGAGAGGTTTTAATAGGGCTGAGATAACACCAAAATAAGAGCAGTGTTTTATTTACTAACAGAGCATGTAGTGCTAAAGGCATCATTGAATGTTTTGTGTGGAAAGCAAATCTGGTGGTTATTTGAATTTTAATGTCCTCCATAGACTGAAGGTCAAAAACTACTGAATGTTTTTTTTAAGCTGGATATCTAGTTGTTTTATGCAGATTATAAAAATCTTTTGAATACCCTTACAGGCAAAAGTGTGTGTACTGTCAGCTCCCATATATTTTCATTAATTTTTATTTTATTTTGTTGATGGAAGCATGAGGGTAATTGTTTCTGTTCAGTAACATGGTCCTCCAAAGCTTATATCTGGATATTAAATGGCTTATCACTCATTTTGGTATTCTTTGTATCCTAAACAGCTACTGAATCTTTCTAAAACCATGCATCATGTAGATATTTAACATCATAAAGTAAATGGCTCTGTAAATGAATGGTAATATAAATTACAGCTTTCCCAATTCAGTTTTAAAGTAGTTCCATAATTTCTTTAAAGACTAGTTCATGCAGCTCAATTAAAACTTTCCCGTTGAGACCAGTGGGTGTAGCATCCAGCCATTAAATGTATATCTACTATAGGTAATTCTAATACATATAGTATCCCATTATTAGTAGTTATTGATGAGCCTCAAATATATTTTTTCTCTAGCTTTCTCTCCCATCCCTCTCAACCTGTGTGTGTTTTTAAACCAAAGAATCTCAGGTACAGGGAAAAACACACACACACATACACATATATATATGTGGGATTTTATGTATATTATTACATTGTTTATTATGACTTTTACCTTAAATAACAGGAATTTTGCTCTTGTCCTAATTCAAATTTTCTATCACTAATGAAAATAGACAGTTATAAACACTGTGTCCTTTGAATCATTAGTAAGTTTGGGTTTAGTGCTTGTCAAACAATCTTGTTAAAAGACTAATGTCAAATTGTCTCTTTTCGTGCTAGGCTTGTTTTCTGTAAATTGCCAGAAAACAATTTATTCAGTGTGTCTTTCTTCCAGTCATTGATTATGCAGATATTATTTATCGTACTTCTGCAAGCACATCTTGGCATAAATTGGATGTGCTTTATCATTCTGCATTACATTGTATTTACAAATGCCCTATTTTCTGCTCATCATTGACGGCTTTATTCCATGGTAAACTTGTCTTCATTAGAAGGGTTTAAGCATTAGTGTTCATTTATCAGCAAGGGAATTTGCTGAAAAGCCCCACCATGTTTTCAATCTTTAGCAAATTCTTTTCCCAGCAAATATGCTTTCAAAACCTTAGTTGTTTTTCTCCATATGAAAATACAATAAATAGGAAGAATGATTTTCTTCTTAGCACCCCTACTCCCTAGGTATTTCTTTTAGCTTCTATTAAAGTTTGGAAATTATTTCAGTTTTACTGACTGAATAAAAGAGCCAATAATAGTTAGGAGGTGCAGCATGCCTGGCATTTTCTCGAGTGTTAATGACTGTGTTCAGGTCATCCCAGTTAGGAGTAATAAGTTCCCAGACTAGCAATTTACTTTGTTAAAGGCAGGGCTGACTGGGTATCTACACTGCTTATTGTCTTTTTCCTAGTCATGAACATTGCCCACGCATGATGTTTCCCAATTTGACTGAGTCCAGGGAACGCATTCACAAGTCTGATTCATTTTCAAGTACAGATAAACCTTTTCTCTTTATAGTTTTTTTTTTTCTTCATAGTTAAGAAAGTATGTTGTATTGCTTTACTGAGATGTAATTACAGTAATTCATCTGCGGTAAAAAAATTTCAGGTTTGAAAATCTCATCTGTGATTGCACAGGCATAAATTTTATGTTAAATCATAAAAGCTGACATTAGTGTAAAAAAGGGCTCAACATCCTGTGGAGTGCCAGGGATTTCCTACTTCCATGCAAATTAGCAGGCTGTGAAAGTGCTTATAAACTCACAGACTCAAACACCAGAATATGTATGTCAAATCATCACCCTCTCCTGCTTATTTCTGCATGATAACTGAAGGAGCCAGTTGCAATTCTTTCTGCTTGAGAAAGAGTTTGCAGTGCCAGCACAGTCCTCGTTCTTTACCCAATACAAAAAAGACTGAGGAAAAGTAACATAAGGACCGATGTGTCATCTGTTATGTTGAAGCATTGCTGCTGTTTTCAGCAGTGTGACACCTCCTCTATAGAAACAGTGAGAAGGAAATGGATCTCCCTCACTTGACCATTCAAGCTTGATGTGCACACATGCTTGGATGAGGTAAAGAGGTCTTGGTTTTGGAAGTACATCATGAGTAGATGATAGAGTACCTATCCAGTGCACTACCCCTGAGATGCTTCAGAAAAGATATTTTGTAAAAAAATGGTAGAAAGCACAAGACTATTCCTTATGCTTGTATGGCTGAGTACAAGCTCAGAGATGCCTGTGTTACTAGACAGGAGGAAAAGAGGATGAGACACTGCACAGTCCAGAGAGCGAAGACAGTCACACAGAACATATGACACTTGGATTGCATACTCTGCACCACATTAGAAAGAGGAATAAAAAAAAGGTTTATTGCTTTATTATTCTTTGGTTTTCTTTATTACTCTGTGATTTTTGTTTGAGAATAAAAACCAGCGACTGATGAATGTCTAAAAGAAACAGGCATCACTCTGTATCAAGCAGTTATGTGACTTATCTACCTTTGAATAATGATGCTGGAGTTGTGGTGTCTCTGACATTTTCTGCATTCAAATGAGTCACCACTTTGTTTGCTGGTTCGTGAAGTTGCCTTTGGGGGTGCTAATTTCATATGTGCATTGCATATGGAACTATTTTAAAAGTCTTTGCAGGCCTCTATGCTCACCTTGACTATCTTGGTCATACATGTGTACAATTGATTGTTAATATTGAGTTTTACTTGAAGCAGGGTTTTGATAATCCACAATCGGTTTGAAATCCTCTTTCCAAAGAGAAAAAACTCCAGAAACTAAACAGAGAAATATTTAAAGGTCACCTTTAATATAGCAAACAGAGTTGCAGAATGTGTATGTCTGTCTCGGTTTAATGAGGTTGAAGTGTTTTGCTAAGGAGGATGAGTTATGAGGAAGACCAAGCTCCTCCCTGTAAACAATTGTAAATCTGAAATTGAGAGGCTGCAACTGAGGAAGTATGAAGAAGGAAAATATTAAAATATATAAAAATATAAAATATAACTATAAACATATATAAAAATATATATAAAAAAGAAAATATGAAAATATAAAAATATAGACCCTTTATTAAAGGATATATGTGTATTGGCAGAACAAAAAAAAGAACACAGAAACCACTAAACAATAATTCTGTACCCAAAGTTGCCTCCAAAGGACCAGTTCAGTCCTTTCCGCCTTTTGGCACCATTCTAACCACGATCAGCAGGGGGCACAGTTGGGTCTCTGGCAGTCGTTGCGTGGGGCCCCGGTGTGTGGGAGAAGTCGAAAAATGGAGATCTCCCCACCATGGAGAAAGGAAAGGGGAAAAGGGGGAAAAGGGGCTCTTCCCACAGACTCACGCTGCTGGCAGCTGGCTCCTGCCAGGACTCCTCCAAAGGTTCCTTCGCAGATCGGATGAGCCTCTCCAATGAAATCCCAGCAGGTCTGGACTGGGGACAGACAGGGCGCAGAAGAACGGAGGTAAATCAGGGCCAGAAGCAGCCAGATGACCTGGCTGAAAACAAAACGAACCGCAGAAAATCCCTTCACACACACCCCCTCCCTGAGTCAGGGTCAAAGTGAAGTGCCTGCCATGAAAAAAAACTTATCTCCCCATTCACCAAGTCTTCTGACAGTCTTCTGGAAAGTGGACTGCGGCCAGTTCTTTTGTGTGTGTCAATCAACCCAGCCAAAAGAACCACCCTCCCCTTCTCTAGTTCAACATTCCTCTTTCATGATGATGTAGGGGAAAGAAAAAAAAAAAATCCCACTTGGTTTTTTAGAACAAGTAAACCCATGACAATGTCATTAATACAGCTTTATATGTAGGTATAGACAATTATAACATAAAAGACAGATTTGCATATATATAAAGTATATGTATTCTTTTCTCGTTAGTGTCACATAGGATGGCTACATATATGCTTCCCCTGTTATATATGAATAATGTATCTTTTGGTGGGTGCTCAGTTACTCCTATTGCTGGGCTCCAGTAAGGTTTAACTGGAATATTTCCCCTTCTACCCCTTGCCATTTCAATTAGTTTCCCATTCCAAAGAAAAAATATACCTTATCTGGGATGAATATGAAGCATGTATAGTTAGATTTTGTTTTCTACAAACAATGCTTGCTTCAGTGTTCACAGAAAGAGAATCTAAAAGGGGCCCCACGTGTAACTCACATTCCAGAAAAGATGAGATCACTTTAAAAAGAATCAATACTTCAAGATAGGGCCTTTCATAACCTGAGAATGAAAGGACTCCTGTTAAAGGGAGTGCAGGGAATTGCTGGGAAATAGTGAGACCTAGAGTAACTTGAAGTAACTTTTGCCTCAATTTACACATGTAGTGATTTTGAATTGCAAGGAGTTTTAGGTTTTGTTTTTAATGACCTATATAATATATATACATATATTAATATTTGTACATATATACATATATGGTTACATGTTTATGTACATATGTTTACATATTTATTTATAGATATGAAATTTTAGGGATATGAAGAAATTTGAATATGAAGTACAAGCACTTTTATTTCTGTGGACATTGTGAACCATTAATGGTGTATCTTTCACAAATCCACAGGGAAGCCTTTTTTTCCCTGAAACTGCTTTCTTCCTAGGAAGGGGTAACCTGCTGCAGTATTTTGAAAACAGTTGATGGATCATGTGAGTTGTTCTAGAGAGGAGCTATGCTGTCTGTCAGTTAGATGGCAATATACAGCCTGCACAAATCAAATTTACTTGGCTTTTATTTGCCTCTGTAGCAGCTGAACAAATATCACAGAGATTGAACTTGTGCTACCATAACTGGTAGTCTAATTTCTTCCAGCAACTAGTTTCACTGAGCCAGAAGGTCAGTGCAAAACAAGTTTAGGATAGCGCGCTATGAGCATGTTGTAAGTGAAAGCCAATAGCTTTCAGGATAGGTAAACTGCAGTCAAGGATCTGGGGTTGCTCTATTGCCAGTACAGTATGTAAAACCTTACAATACTCTACTTAGCAGTGGCTTAATTGTTACCTGTGAGGTAATTAACTTCACCAGCAAATTTTCCCATGTTCCTTGTGACAAAATTTAGTGCAAGTCAAAGCCATACAGATTTCAAAACCAAAGAAGAAATGAGTACACGGTATATGAGAGCATGGCCCTGCACTGCACCTTTGCAGGGTCTATGGAAAGTTGTGGAAGTCAGCAGAGCCAGGTACTGGGCAAAGGGGTAGTAGTTTTTGCAAACTTCTGAACAGCAAGGAGTACTCACTTGGGTTTGTGTGGCAGAGACTGTCTCTCTGCTGAACAACTTGCTGCAGTTACAATTTTAATGAAAATTGAAAGCTTAAGTGCCACCATTTTCCATATCACTTTTCCCCTAAAATGATTTATTGACCACTTATACATGATACATTCTCCTGTCATGAATAACACCCTATATATTTATTTTCATGAATAATGACTACCATTTTAATTGATAGTTTCAGACAGAGGAGTAGATTTATTTCCACAATGAATAAACCTGCCCTCAATATAAAGTCTGTATAAATTATTTTAGTATGTATTCCAGTTTTCGTTTTGCAACCCAGATGCTTCTAATCTTAACAGAAATCGGTCAAATAAGATCTATTACATCACTAACCACCAGCTTCTATAAAGTTTACTAAGACATTTTTCTATAATGTTTTTAAAATTAGTCTTAGGCAGTGTTGCCAGGAGCTTTCCCTGAACCAAGGAGCTTTGGACTTGGCTGTTATATCTGTCCACAACCTATCTGTTTCGTTCCCTGGTAGCTTATTTGTTCGCTTATTTGACACCCTACCTGTACACATATGACATATCAATTACTTTACTTGAACACATCTCAATTACGTTACCCTTTTTTAGCTAAAAAAATTAAATTTCAGCTATGTTAATAATTAAATATTGATTCCAGCAACGCATGAGCTTGTATGGGCAGATGATGTATTATGCATTTATTCCTGAGTGCGACACCAAAGAGTCAAGACTATGAAGAATTCTCTTAGCAAAGGTGATCACAGTTCAGAACTGAAATCTCCATTACTTGCAAATAATATCGTTTTGATATTAGTGTTCAAGTCAGTACATGCTGTGTGCTCACAAATATACCTCAATCATATGCTGCAGAACTATTAAAGGAATAAGCCTGAGCAGCATACATTCCTTTGTCTAGTATAAAACTCTAAAGCTTGGTGTGAATAATTTCAAAATATAATTAAAATGTTACAGAATGTGCAACAGCTGTCTTCATTAAAAATAAGCAAACAAACTCCCAAACAAACAGAAATTCCTGAACAAAGTGCATTGCAAAGCACTGAGCCAAATATCTTCATAATATATCCACCTACCTGTAATTTTAGAGGGCTATTATTTATTCTTCAGAGTCAGGAATGATAGAGTTCTCTCTTCCTCTTTAATAAGGATTTCCTTGTTGTTGCCTGACTAGAGTTTTCTAAGGCATTACTCCAATCTCTATGTAAACATTTACATAATAGATTTTACATACATTCAGAAATCTCAGATTCATACACCGTTGGAAAGTTTTGATGGTGGCACTTTAATATTTTCAGGATGCTAAGAGACTGGGAATGGGAACGCTATCAGATATAGTGGGGAAAGAGCAGAGGAGAGTTTGTGAAGGCACTATATATGAAATGACCCAAAATGTGAGTGCCCAAGAGTGAATTTCAAAATGTCTCAATAGGTTTTGGCCAAGACAGGGAGGTACAATCCAAGTAAGGGAAAAATATATTTGGACGGGTGCCTTGCCTTCAGAAAGACACTTAACCATCTACTACATTAGTTAATTAAATTCTAAATGGCAATAATTTTTGGAGCTAGGTTCTACTTCCTTTTTCTATTCATAAGGTACTCTGCATTTTATCTAGTGGAAAGATAGGGTTGTGGGGTAAAATATTAGTAACGTCATGTAGCAAGATGTTTTAATCACCAGAGGGTATTGCTCACAAATCTGGCATTCATGCCACATGTGCTGTAAAACGGATGTACAGCAATTTAGCATTTACTGTCCCTTATGCATAATATTATATTTGCTTTCATACATATTACAATAATTACATCTATTTTGAAAAGAAAATGGAAATACAGGACTGTATAGGAATTTGAATAGCTTTTATCTATGTCTGCATTAACGTGCAATTCCTTTCCTCACTCTAAAACAAATTGGCCATTTTCTTGAGAAAACAGAGACATGATTGCTGGAAACTGGAGTTTTCTACTCTGTTATTTGAGCTATGAAATCAAAACATGTTTTAATAAAACACCACAGTCCATAAATTCAGCTGTTAAGCTAAAGCAAAGACCGATAAAAGTCAATCAAAAGACACGACTCACTGCAGGGAGGCAAGTGAAGCAATAAAGAACAAAACCTAAAGCTACATGATTCTTTTTGTTAGGTATCAGCAAAGTAATTTGCATTATTCATTACACCATGGGAAGACAAAAAATCCCCCACCAAACCCCCAAAACCAACACATGAATAGGTTGAAAAGACTGGATGGAATCTAGCTGGCAAACAAAGCAGAGGTAAAGTAAGGGAAGAAAAGAAAGCAAAATCAAATGCAACAAGGCTACAAAGAGTTCTAGAAATATCTAGAGAGAATAGAAGGAAACCACTGAAAAGTAACAAAGGGACTGTATAAGTGAAGGCTCCAAGATGGATGAAAAATGTTCAAAACTACTTTTTCTTGGCTTTTAGTATAAAGGAAAATTATGAAAGTGAAAATATTATGTAGGAAGACAGGAAACTATTACAAGCAACGGGCCAGAACTGTGCTTCACTTGCACACAAGGGCCCCATTTTCTGTCTTCTTTCTCATGTTGAATAATACTTATATCGCAAATAGTCCCCCAGCTACTCAACAGAAAAAAGAAAGTGCTGGATAGTATAAGGATGGCACACAAAGTGTAGTGCAAGTACACTGCTCTGAGAGCATCCTACAGAATCTCTCACTAAAATTTTATTAAAAACATTACCTGAAATGAGTATCTGTGCAGACTAAATTATGTTTCTCCTTAGTTCAGGTACGTTGTGTTTGAAATAGAAGACAGCCACTGTAGTGCACGGTGTCTTTCATACTAACATACTATGCTGTGTCATGGGATATTTAGGTTAGATGTCAGGAAAAGGTTCTTCACTCAGAGGGTGGGGAGGCACTGGAACAGGCTCCCCAGGGAAGTGGTCACAGCACCAAGCCTGACAGAGCTCAAGAAGCGTTTGGACAATGCTCTCATGCACAGGGTGGAATTCTTGGGGTGTCCTGTGCAGGACTGGGAGTTGGACTCGATGATCTTTGTGGGTCCATTCCAACTCAGGATATTCTATGTTTCTAAAACCCTAGCACTGTGAAAAACCACAGAAGGCATGCTTTAGGATATTAATAAGAGCAAAACAAGGCACCATCTATACATTTACTTAGATTCTACTCAAAAAAAACCCATAACTTTAAGAGACTAAGTATAGTGTGAAAAGAGTATCTTAAAACAATTATGTGGATGCAAATATCTTCACTCCCATATTTTTTGTTCAGTAGAATTTCTTCCCCACCCTCTCTTTTTATTTTGCTTTTAAATACTTGCTGTGCTTTTATGTATTAATGTATCCTCATAGATCCAGGTAGAATCTTTCATTAAAAAAAAGTTTCAATGCAAAATGCCATTACTGTCTAATTGACACAAATAGTAGAGAACATAAAACCTGCCTAAAATATAAAGTGTTTTGACAGCATAGCAACACTCCATTTAGGCATTTTTGGCTCAATGGGATTTACCATTTTTCAATGACTACTGAAAATAAATTCAAACATGAGTAAAAAGCATACAAAACTTAAATTCCGAACAAAATGTTTCAGTTTTATCTAAAAAGAGTGATTGATGTAAAACATTTTTTTGCTAGTATAATTGTATGAAAGATTTGTACATTTTGGGTTTTCAATTAAGTTTGTCATGGGAAAAGTGCACTTTCTGCCCAGGGTTTGGGACATATCCTGACCTGATTTCCTCTGAATAGATAAGACTGCACATACACAGGCTGATATTAAAATGTGAAATTGATAAAAGTGAAACCTAAATAAAATGTTTACTGATTTTGACATGTTTATGTGTAAAAATTGTAGGAAAAGACGCAAGTAGTTTTTAAAACTTGACATGGTTTAATAAAAAGAAAAAAAGGAAAAAAAAAAGGCAATAAAACCTAGCTGGATTTCATGCACATACAGGTCATAGAATTTCATCAAATGAATCCTGCAACAGGACAACAGTACTGCACAGACTATGGGCTGTCTCTTGATTTAAGCTCTTTTTAATTAAGAATGTGCGTGCTGTTAAGTAAATAATTCCAAGGATTCCTTGCCTTCTTTGTTAAAAACACTTAAGCTTTTCCTAGAACCTAATTCCAAGGCATTAAATTTTGTTATAGTATGGAGTCTGCTACTATGAAGAATTATATCCCCATTTAGGTTACTGCTGATTAGGAGCAATTAATCTGTATTAACCAAAATAATCACTCAGTCTAGAATGGATATTCCAGATGTCAGATAACACTTGTGACTATTTTTTCTGAACTCTTTCTAGTATGTCAACAGCCTAAGTGGGAGATTTAAAGTTGAGCAATGTAATTGGTTTCCAAAGGTATCAGACTAAGGAATTAGTACTAGTCAATAAGTGAGGAAATGTTTATTTTAGGAATGTCAGCACAGGGCTTTCAGAGAGGAGTTTGCAATTAGATACTGACAGAGGAAAAAGAAAGAAATGCAGTATAATCTGCATTCTGATGTCTCCATGGAGAGTTTGGTATGTAGCTCATGGTACCGAGTTGGACTCCTCCAGCTGACTTGAACAGCTTTGGAGCAGGCCTTAACTGGATCAGGAAATTTTATGTAAAGCTGGGGAATCAACTAAGGACTTTGGCAAGCTCTGGTGAAAATAAAATTTTGCGTTCTGTTTTTCACTGGTCATGAAAGCTCTGAAGACAGGCAACAAGAATGCTGAAAGGATTAAAAGACATGTGGGGAATCTGAAAGAGCCAAATGCATGCAGTTTAAAAAGAAGAAAGCTTAAGAGATGCAGAGATACTCTGTAAATTCCCTCCAGAAACTGATGTATCATCCTAGAGTTTCTCTGGGAATAACCTCTCCTCAATTTGTTAAAAATACGAAGTATATACAATGTGATGTATATATAATGTGATGTGTGCTCTAATGCACAACCACTGTTCTTTTTTATGAGAAAATTCCTTCCCCCCTTTCTTGTAATCTATTTCTCAGCTGGGTCACTTTCAACTCAGCTCAGAGCTTTGCAATTGAGTTCAGTAGGAGAGAAATAATTGCAAGTTATAAGGATTAGTTTCTTTAAACTCTGGGTATCAGTACTCCTGTAGTATAGAATGAAAAGAAGAATTTGTGTGAGTTGGAGAATAATGAAACATCTTTACTCTTCTTTATCCCTGTCCATGATAAAAAGTAGAGCTGAAATCTTGCTCCTAATGAAGAATAAGACAGAATTCCCACTGAAATTAGTAGTATCAATTATTGAATTTTTCATTAAAATTTATCATTTTTGCCCCTCAGCAGATCAACAATGGGCAAAATAGTCGGTGTAATTCAATGCACATACAAAATACGCAAATAAAGCCCCTGGCAGAACAAGCCCTTGCATAACATAAAAGCCACATAATTCATTTATGTAGTGCAGTAAGGGATAGGCAACATATGTGCATATATACATACATACACCCATCCCTTGTGGGTATCCAAAGCTACAGGATGTTCTTGGGGGGGACAGAGCCTAAAGCCAGAAACTTAACAACTCCTGTGTTAATGCATTATTACTTATTTCCATAACATATGTATATATGCTCAGAAGTTCAGTATTTTTATTAGTCATAAAATATGCATTCTTATTTCATCTATTTTTCTTATCTTCCTGTTATGAGAGTAGATTGTTTAAATAACTATAAGTGATAAAAATTATTGCCGTCTGTTCATCTCAGGTACCAGATATATGTATGCCTACCTGTGCATAAATAAATATATACCCACCTTGAAGAATCAGAAATATTTGAAAATCTTGATATTCTGTGACTGTTTTGAATTCTCTCTCTAAACTCACAGGGAAAGAGCCCCCAGATGATAGGCTTGCCAGATACCAGGGGCTTCAATATGTTTGGAAAAAAATACTGCCTGTGGTTTTTTCTTTTTTTTTTTTTTTTTTTTTTTTTTTTAGGGAGTATAATGAGCTGTAGCTCTTTGGGAACCCAGTGAATGTCACTATCAAAATAATGTGCCACTACATTTTCCTCTATTTTCATCCAAGTGGGT
The DNA here is from genome assembly GCA_036023395.1 of Myiotriccus ornatus. Classification (NCBI taxonomy): domain Eukaryota; kingdom Metazoa; phylum Chordata; class Aves; order Passeriformes; family Tyrannidae; genus Myiotriccus; species Myiotriccus ornatus. The sequence continues at coordinate 7,127,682 of JAYRBT010000139.1, forward strand.
ATGCAATGAGTATATACACTCAAATATTTATCTTGGATTTATTTCTCATGACAGGAGTCACTGAATTCTTGATTAAAACAGCCAGAACTCTGTTGACAACATACTTATGCTTCATAACTAAAACAAAAATTATACCAACACTAAGTACAATTAAAAAAAAAAGAAAAAAAAAAAGTTTGTTATCTTTTACTACATTCATAATTTCTCACCAAACTGGTGGTTTACCATTCATTAATTATAAGTCAGTTATGTGTGGGAAAGATATTTTACATACTTTAGAACAACATCTGAAAAAAGTCAGATGTTTGCTACTAAAACTTAACCATGATTTGAGTTCCAGAGCAGTCATTAATGGCCTTTTAAAACTATTATGAGTCATTCTGAGTATTCCTTAAATTTTCCAAGATGCAATTTGTGAGTTAATTTCTGTTTGCAGTAATTTTCCTTAGGAGAAGTCACATTAGGAGGAGTCCAGTAGGAGCAGCTATTCCATTTGTGCTTGCCCAAATTGTTCAACGCCTTTGGAACGAGATGCGGAATTCTTCATAAATTTTCTCGCTTGTAAAGAAACAGCAGCCCACACATGGTTTTCTTAGAAACAAGCAGTGGCAAGTAGCCTTAATATCTGTTATGGGAGTGCTTAAAAGCTTCCACTGCTCAGGAAAGCCAGACTTCATCAAGGAAAGCACCACTAAGGAGTGCGTCAGAGACACCAGAGGCAGGCTGTGAAGATGATGAGTCTTTGATAGTAGGCTGACTACAGGACTGCTTCTGACATGACATTAACTCTTTTAACATTGACATTTACCTAAACAAAAGAAGACAAAGCCTTAGACAGGCAAGGAGAAGCCCAGACAAAGCCTGAAAAATTCTGAGGCCAGTGCTGTCAGCTTGACACAGAGCTGGTGGCCACACCGTACTGAACTGGCTGTAGCCTGTGCCAACACTGGCTTGGTGTGGCAGCTCTTCACAACAGAGCTCAGCCCCATGCCCAGTCAACAGCATCTCACAGCCTTTAAGCAGGGTACCAGTGTTGGAGATGACCTTACACTGACCTTTAATTTAGTCCAAACCTTGCTTATCTTTGCCACACTGATGCAGTTTTCTTTAACATGTGTTTAATGATGTATTTCACAGGCACTGATCTTCAAGTATGAAATACTCTGTATAAAAATCTGAGCTGATATCCACGTAGAAAATTTGTACACAGTATTAGTCAGCCACTTTTCACCTACCTACAGACCTGAATGCCAAGGTTACCTGAGACTACAGGTTGTATTACCTGATGTAGCTGCCATATTCAAATAGGCATGTACAGATTGATTCCGTTTTCAGGTTTTCGCAGTAGCATACACTGGTAAACTTTACATAATAATTTACTTCCCAAATAAACAGCTGATGAAGACTGGCATTCTTCACTGATGGTGAATATTCTGAACTCTTCAAGTGATGTCACTGAAGCCCAGCGTGGACACCACGCAGTGTGACAAAATTGTGAGGAATAGAGCTGTATGCACATTTACTTAAGTAGCTGAAAGATTAATACTTATTTTGGAAAATAAAATGCCTATATAAGCGTTAGACTCTTGAAATACACTAACTAAAGTGAAATGCACCCTAGTGCTGTTTATGAATCTCTTTCTTTTAACAGGAAATTTAGTAGCAACAGGTGAAAACAACATTTGTCCTTTTTGCTAATAAGCATTATATCCAGCCCTGAAATATATCTTTATAGCTGCTCAGAACCATATCTGATAAAAGATTAGATATTGGGAAAAACTTCTTCACTGAAGGGGTGGTGAGAAATTTGAACAGACTGCCCAGAGAAGGCATGAAAAAGAAAAAGGTGGCATTTCATCATCTCTGGAAGTGTTTAAAAAAATGAGTGGATGTGTCACTTGGGGATATGATTTAGTATAAATGCAGTGGTGCTGGGTTGACAGTTGACTCCATGATCTTAGAGGTCTTTTCCAGCATTAATGCTTCTATTATTCCATAATTTATAAGCTTGCCTGAGCCACCAGTAGAATTCACTTATAAATCAGGAAATTAATTGACAAGGTATACACAATACCACATTTTCTTATTTATTGATTTCTAGCAGCACTTTCTAAACTAGTAATACAGTTTACATTGTAATTGTAAATTTACATTTCTCTTCACAGAAAAAGTCTGCAGATGTTTTAAGTTTTCAGCTTGCAGAGGAGGAACCAAATTTGGCAGTTGAGGTAATGCAATGACCACGTCTCCAGAAACACCTTCTGCCAACAGCATCTGGTGGGTTACCATCCTTACTTCCTGTCTTTCCAATCTGACATAGTTTGAGTAGCGATGACTCTTAACAGCTTGACCCATCTGAAGGTACACGTTCTTCAGTGGAAAATGGTGTGCCAGAGAATATATCACCTCTTGCACTTCTTTCACAGTTTAATGAACAAATACCCCACCATGTCATTTTTGCACAGATTCTGCAAGAGGTTTTGCATAGGTCTCTTCTTGATAAATGGAAAACTCTTTCTCTGAACTCATTAAAAGAAGGGCCAAATATTTTTCTCTCTGATGAAAAAGGTGTCATTACAAAAAAGAAGGGAGGTAGCACAAAGAAAAAGATATATGTGATATTTTACTGGATGTTTTAAATATTGATTCCCCATAATGTGCCATGGTAGCTTCACAGTAAAGGAAATTCAATTGTATGTATGAAACTCGATAGCAGCACAAAACTTAAAACTTCCCCTAATATTATAGTGATTTTCATCTGATTGCAGGAGTGCTGAAGCTTCAGTCTTAAAACTCTAACAGACAAAACTTAAAGTAACTTCAGAGGAAATTTCATGTAACAGAACTTGTCTCTTTTTTTTTTACGATTCTTAGTACCTCTGAAATGCTACTACTACATTTTACTGGAAACCAAAGTTCATGTCAAAATGTTCATTTCATTGTAAAATCAAGACAGTCGCGAAGTGCCATCCTCATAATCGTAAACACTATCACGTTTCCTTTTTTGGGTGAAGAATACCTATTTGATTGAGTCAGTCATATCAACCCAAGGTGCAGAACCTGTGTTAGTCCAAGTGAGTGAAGTTTCAAATGAAGGGACAGTCAGACTGGTTACATGGAAGGAGAAATATGGACACACTGATAAGAAGTCGATGGTGGAAGATGCTGTTGCTTCACCTCTGATGGTAGTATGAAACTACCTGTGAAGTGATTTGCAGTTATGTGCTATGGACCACACAAATTACAGGAGGGAAAATGATTTTAAATCATTATTTATAGCCCATATATAAATATTATTTTCACACAGCATGTGATTTTTCACCTTGCTTCTTCTTTCTTTCCCATCAGTTTTCCTCCAAAAAACTATCACAATAATACTAGCAACAAATAGAATAAACAGTAAAACAAAATAATTTTGAAACAAATAAACCAAACCAAACTCTTTCTAGTGATAGAAATACTCTCAGACATGGCAGAATGTGCAAACTTAATTTGCTTCATAGAAGGAGCTGTTACTAGATGAGTGCTTCAGTAGCTGACCCACAGCGTTATCTTGACTAAATAGCTGAAGATACAAGTAGCTAGATGGAAACAGTTGTCCTCAAGGTGGCCTAAATACCACATGCTGTATTCACAATTTGATCATTTTTAGAAGAGCACAAGATCACAGACCAGATTCATCAAAGCAGGGGATAAAAGAGATTTTCCTTTGTACAACTCG
>JAYRBT010000139.1:7145818-7169078 GCA_036023395.1 Myiotriccus ornatus
AGTGATATTTTTATGAGTTCCCAGTCATTCAAAGCACATTGTTATATAAATGAGAGAAAATTTCTTAGAGAAGCATACGAAAGCATATATTTAAAGACATTTTTATGCATGCCTGAAAATCCTAGGAATCTACATTTCAGCCTCTACACCTAGTCATGATAATTGCGATTTCATGTAACCTCTATAAACAACTCAATTCCAAGCTTGAGTATTTCTATTATAGTCAGCTCTAGCAACTGATTTAAAAATCTAAATTTCTCTTTGTTATGGGATGAGAAACTTTTGTTTCCAACCTTAGAACCTTTGAACATTGGGCTGGGGCAGCCTAAAAACATTAAATCCCCTTGTAGGGATCTTGGCAAATTTAAGATGACAGGTAGAAAAGAGTTAATTGTTAGAGCCAGAAGGATAACTGGGAATCATCAGGCAATCAGATCCAGATGCTTCCTATATAAGGAAGAAAACAGACTAGTGAGTAGTGAAGGGAAGAAGCTGTCTTCATCTTAGGAGATACAGCTATCATGTAAACACTGAGTGTGTAGTGCCATCTGCTTAATGCCTGAAGTTGCTTTTGTATCACAGAATGGAAGAATCTGAATTTGAGGAGTAAATGCTTGCTCTGTAAAGATGTAGCAAAGAAGGGGGAGCAGCCTTCATTCTTATCATCTGTGCTGTATGCTGCACTATTTAAGTTACAAAGGAAGGGGAAAAAATAAGAAAGATATATGGATTCTGTCTAAAATATGGAGACTTAGAAGAACAGTGTAGTAAAGACGAAAAACGACCCAGGGGAAAAAAACAGTAGTGGCAATTCCCTGTACTCAGCAGCGGTTTCTGAAACTGCATAGAAAACCTCCAGAAAGAATCGGGCAGTCCAAGCTTGATGTCTGAGATGAGCAAAGGTTAAAGTCTGTGAGTGGAAGGCACTTTTGTGGGCACTTCTTAATGCAAGAGCTGGATTTAATACAGCCTGCTTTTACCCTCTTGCCAGTAGTTATTTCCTGCCGGGTTCCAACCCCCAGACTGGGGTGCTGCTAGCTGCAAGTCTTGTTCTGCAGGCTACTGAAGCATTTTCCCTTTGTGGGAAGGACTAATGCATCATTTCTTGGGTGAGTTAGTGCAGTCAGCTGTGGGGCAGATTTAAAATTCACCAGCTATTCTAAACTAGCTCTGTGTGTGCAGTCAGTGCTCTGTAAAGCCCTACTGCAGATAAATCGGTGCCAACTTTCAGGAGTACAGAAGCCTGAAGAAGTGATTGTTCTTGTCAAATGCTGAAGAATTCAATATCTTTTAGGCCATGTTAGAGAGAATGATAAATCATCTCTGAAAAAAAAATAGAAGTGAAGATATTTACTGATGTATATTAAAGCATAGTCATATTTTAATTTTGGGTTGAAATGCAATTTAGAAAAACACAGTCTTCTCGTTTTGCCTTTGTTATGTGAGGAAACCCCAGTAAATATATTACCTTTATTTTCAAGCAAATTTAAGAAGATTCTTAATGCTGTATTAAATCTTTATTAATAAAAATTGTATGGTATTGCCTCTGAAACTCACTGGGAAGCATTACTAATCCCTGCATTCAAGGTATTGCATATGACAGCCCTGAAATTTAAAGCTGGGCAGTAATTTTTGAAGGGATAATGCTCTGTCTTGTGCCCTAACAAAGAATTTATCTGAAGTGGAGATAACAGTTATAATAGAGTTATACGGATATAGCATCCAAAAGCTGGAATAGGAACTGCCAGTAGCTAAAGTGTGACATTAACATGTTTCTTTATTGGAAAAGGTAGTTTGGAGAGCCTTCCTGGAGAGACATTAGGTATCCCTGCAGTATGAAAGTTCTCTTTTTTTTCTGGAAGAGTGGTGACACCAAAAATGGACGAAAGAATTCTCCAAACAATGTTAGAATAGATAAGATAGAAAGCAGTTCTGTAGTGAAAGCTTTCAGGTGCACACACTACATAGGCCATAGGTGCACGTGAGAGTCCAGGGGTTCTACAATTTTACAGCAGTAATCCTTCCAATCCAAGAACTATCCACCCCCACATCCCCCCCGGATCTGCCCCCCTGGCATGCCTCCCCAGAACTGAGTCAGAATTCTCAGGACCCCTTTGATCCTCATCTTCCTCCTCCTCACAGCACACATTGTCTTTGGAGCTTCTCCAACATTTCTGGGCCTTCAAGGTTGCTTTGGCTGTAACGATATTTTATTGTTCCAGTCCAGGTGCATATGTCCCAAATAAAATGTGCTTGCTATAGTCTTTTCCCTTGAAAAGAACATTAAACAAAACCTGAATAATTTAGAAAATTTGATATGAAGCATGAGAACGTGGTTTGGCAACTGTCAGCTACTACTCTAAAGTGTAAAAAACTTTACAGCCATACTAAAAATCCATATTTGCTGAAAATCTTAAGAATTCTAAGGCATCATTGGTAGAAGTACGTATGTACTAAAAAATGCTGTTTTTTACTATAAACAAGTTGTAAACATGCACAAAAAAAGTCAAAAGTTTTTCAAAAGCCACTTCGCTTTTTAAGGCCAATTCTGCAAAATGTATGGCATTTTAGCAGAACGTTGCTAAATGGTGGATGTAGCTTGATCTTAAACCCAATAAGGTGGCAGAGCTCTAGGCTGTGTTCTATTATGTTCTCACACTCACCTTATTGAAGGTCTTTTTAATGCCCTCTTTCTCTACTATGTACTTATTTATAACACTCTCAAGGTTTTAAGGATTAGCTCTAGCATGCTTGCCTTGGTTAAGACAGAAGGGTCAAGACTGCTATTAATTGTGTGTACCTCCAGCCTGTGCCTAGCGACTAAACTCGAAAGTTACTGTAATTTGCCTTGATGTCATGTGGTCCCAAGCATCCCCCTTAGAATGAGGATTAAAAAGGAGAATAACAATGCCACATACTCCCTTTCTCTTCCCTTCCAAAGAAACGCACAAGCACTGTGGGAATAGATCTTTACGCTCATAACTCAGTGCAACTCACTCTGGGATTTCTGAGTTTGGGAATGTTTGTGATAACCCCTGACATGGCTGTTATTGGATTATCAGTATTCTTTACCCTCATGTGGTAAATCTTGCCCAAAGTTAGCAATTAAATGTTTCTTTCAGCACAAGTAACACACCCACGCACCCTTAAATTAGCTGGTGTAGATGCTCACTGAATTTTGTTTTACAGTTGAAAAGTCCCTTATATTCACTTGAAAACAAATGTTTCATGCAGAATGTTTTAAAATTAAGTTCATAGGTCTTGAAGTTAGTCGTCTTCTGTTGTAGGCAATGACACTATATCCATCCACAAAGGAAACAAAGAAGCTCCAGCTGAAAGCCAGCAATGTTTTCTGATCCTATTATTTGTAATAGAAAGGCTGGCACAGAAACTCTAATTACCAGCCTAAATGTACTCAGGGCCAGTATATAAGTGCTCATTCATCTGCCAGTGTTGCTTTTCATGCAGTTTGATTCCTGTTGTGACAGCTTCATTCCTGATATACATATAGAAAGCAACATTATTCTCTTAACTTCCAGATTATGAGGCCTAGTACATCAAGCTTTCTTCCTCTCCTCTCAAAACTTAGGACATCTATTCTTATTGTAGTAGTACTTCAACACAGTATTTTCTACTTTAAAACTGATCCAGCACTGCTCAGGGAGCATCACCTGCTTTTTCTGGGCATGCTATTCAGTCTTCCTGTGCGTTCACAGTTTTGAATAATCCAGGCATTTTATTGCCATTCTTCTGCTTTCTATGCTTGAGTTACCAATGAAAATTTTACACTGGTTTGGTTCACAAGACTGAGCCTTGAGAAACTCTGCGATTAATCTTTTCTGCCGAAACCCACCACCATCATCTCTCTCTCTTGTGAAAGCATACTTAGTTAACTTGTCTTTCATTTCTTTCATCTCTCCAGTTAGACTAAGAAATAGTTAATCACCTAACAATTAGTAACTGCTTAGTAACCTAAATAACCCCTCCCACATGTCATAGTACAATATTTAGTGAAGGACAGACATATGAAATGCACTGGCATATTTCTTAAGCTTAACAAAGTTTGTGTTTTAGTATAAAAATCTCTCTGTTGAGAGAAAATTGAGACCAGCTGGATAAACAGGTTAACATTTACAGGATACATGTGAAGGTGACTAATAATCAGAAAGAATTTGCTGCTTTCTCAGTTATCTTTTTTGTTTGTTTGTTTGTTTTTTTTTTTTTGTTTGTTTTTGGTTTTTTGTTGGGTTTTTGTGGTTTTTTTGTTTGGTTGGCTTTTTGTTTGGTTTTTTTTTGCTTTTTTTTAAATTTTATTTTTTTTCTCCTCCCCCTAGTATATTAAAACTATCTGCTTTCATAAGTAGAGACACCTGGCTAGAAACTTTACTCTGTCCTACACTTTAATTAATGTAATTAGTGTTTCTGGGTGGGTTCTAATTCATAAGTACTCTCATCTGCCAGTCTGTATCCAGTCTCCTGGCAAACACAACTGCCTCTTCAGAGAGCTCCCAGATTCATGTGAGTTTAAGCGGCAAAATGAAATATAGTTGTTATAGAGAGCAGAAAGTGCGAGAATGGGTAACGTAAAGATTGCTGTGTAGTATCTGTTTTGTGGTTTCTTATTTCTTGTGAATGTAAATCCACTTTCTGAACACGGCTTTTTAAAGATGAAGTAACTTCAGTCATTTGCATTTTTGCTGTAGTTTATATTCCCACTGTAACTGTGTTATTCCATAACATGTTTGGAAGCAACTGTTGCTGTAAAGAAACTCCAGATTTTTCTCAGTTCTGGTTGGAATTTTTGTATCACTAACCTTAAGGGTTTGATTTTTTCATAAGACAGCCTAATGATTTTCCTTTGAAGGCTCGTGATCCCTTATTTTAAAGTAACTAGATTTATATTTTATTAGAGAACTTGGTTTGTTGGCAGATTTAGTCAAATGTTCTGAGAGCACCTTTGATGGGTTGAACAGGATAAAAGAGTTTCATAGCTGTCTTTGCAGAGGATAAAGGGCAGAGGCTCAGCTTCATTTTTATTCATGAGGTTTCATAGACGAGAAGTGAGGTTCTAATCCTGCAACTGGAGTGAGCAGAGGGAGCCATTTTGCTTGTGGAATTTCTCACTGAAATCTATGACCAGCTCAGAGCAGTGTCAAAAAATGAGCTCTTTGCCTTTTTTTTTTTTTTTTTTTTAATCCCTAATTTCCCAACCGTCCTTCTTTTTATATTACAGGCAAACCCTAATGTTTCCCATAATATAGTAAATGTTGATTTGGAGGTAGAAAGGGAGCATTTTTAAAATATAGAATAAATATTGTTGAATAATGAAATCTGAAAGAAAATCTAGGGAATGTACAGAGATGTAAAGGAAAGATTTATCTTACATAGGCCTGTGCAGTTAGATTCTGTATCTTGAAATTTTTCCCTAATGAGGGTTAGGAAATTGTACACTGTTCAAGTGCTGTGCAGCTGAATTACCTCTAGAGTTAAAAATTACTCTGTTCTGGAAGTCTGAAAAATGGCAATATTTGGTAGAAACCGCATTTGCCTTGCATTCTTGTCCCAGTATTTCCCACCAGAAATGGGGAAGTGGGATGATTACCTGATCATTCACAAGGAGGCAGACTACGAGTGCTGTGTATTGCAGAGCTGCTCAAACCTAGCTGTTTCCAGCCAGGGACCCACCTGAGGATGCAGGTGAACTGACCAGTGAATGTGGTGGTGCCTCTGTGAAAATAGATTTAAGGACAGCAAACAGTAGAAGGGAGAGGAAGAGGGAGTATTAAGGTTGGGGGTTAGGTGCAATCCCTTTCAAATATTTGGCTTTTGCCAGACAATTTCCAAATGTTTCCAGCAAAGCTGGAAAGTGAGGCTTCAGTTTATTGTCCAGCTATCTTCCAGTGCCCAAAAGGATGAGGAAAAAAACAATGAGAAGGCAACCCCAGAGACCTGGAGCAACTGCAGGCAGTGGATACACTCACCTCAGAACAGGTATTTCCCTAAAGGAACTGAAGCTCCTGGGTAAGCCCACACTGGAGCAGGTATACCTCTGGGCTGAAGCTGAGCCTGGAAAAGAGGGTGGAAAGGCCTTTTTCTGAAGTGTGTAGGTGTTTGTTTCTTTTTTTTTTTTAATTGGTTTAACACTGCCCATATCAGAAAATATTTATTGTGACTTAAAATAAATTAATTTCCCCAAGTCCAGTCTATTTAGCCCTTGATAGCGATTAGTAAGTGATTTTCCTAGTTTTGTCAAGCTATGAACTTTCTTGCTCCTGTTCTTCTTATTTTCTAACTCCTGTCCCACAGTAGAAATAAACTGAGTGGCCATATACAGCTTTGAGTGATTAAGGCCAGTTCAATTCTGGGTCCTGTGGGTAAGAATAGAGGTGTGCTTTTCATCATCCATCTCTGCTAGAGTAGCAACTGAGCAGCAATATCTTAATAGCACAGCGTGCTTTCTCTAACTTATTTAAGAACAGTATTCAGTTACCCTAAAGTCACACAAAAAATATACCCTAGAAATTAAAAGCTATTTCCCATCTTCGAGAGAATCAATGTACATAGGGGAAAACACCAAAAAGACTGCACATTTTTGGTAGCTGTGAATAATTACTCACTTCTGATTAACTTGGAAATTATTTCAAAGTGAAGCCACAAACCATGACTTCTGTGAAAATCAGTAAAGCTGCTGTTGTGATCAGATGATATAAACCTATATAATATTAACTACTTATCTGGGTTTGGACTTACAGCAGACAGGATGATTTACTTCGTAACCCACAAGTTTTTCGTTGACTCCTGATATAGTCCCTCTACCAGTTGTTTTATTTTATTTCCCTAAAACAAGTTTGCTCCGTAATTTATTACTTGATAGAACACTAATTAGAAAAGTTTAATAAATGGCTGATGAATTCAGTAATTAGTTCACTGAACAGTTTGAATACTTCTACTTGCTGGGGACTTTAATATTGCTAGAGATATTCATGCAGCAATGACTTCTTCTCTGAAATTTATTGAATAAACTATTACCCAAAGCAAACCTGAGCATGGAAAATGTCAGTGCTCAGCTATTAACCTGGGACAGTCTTAGTATATTGCCTTTCTATGCAGTCATGAAATATGAATGTAGGGTAGAGAGGTGAGTCCCAGAACAGAAAGAAACATGGGCTGTCCTGATGCTTCCTCACCCTGTGAAAACTTATGGTAGAATTGTGTTGGTTTTGCTGTGCTTTTAAAAACTGGGAGTTTCTTAGGTGCTGAATGTTCTGGAGTTTTGAGCTGTAATTTTTTTCTTTCTCTGACTTCTGTGGTGGTCAGAAAATTTTATCTACCATTGAGAACTTTCAGGACAAACTAAAGAAACTCTAGTTGCTTAGCAATTGCTTTAGTTGTGTTCAATCTCTTGCTTTGACAAGTTTTGTCTGAGATGCCAAACTGAGTCAGATCTTACATGAAAATATATTCTCTTCTATCTCCACCACCTCACTCAAAATGCTGTTGATTCAGCCGTGGTTTATCCATTTCTATGCTCCTTTTTAATGGTTGGCATTGGCAAATTTATTCATATGTTTAATTTTTGCATGGAGTTCTGTATTCTATTTTTATAGTAATTTCATAATGGTTTCCCTCTGCCTGAGTTAACTGAAAGGTGTTAAGCATATCAAGCACTACAGAACTGTCCAAAATAATACTGCTGGCTGGCTGTATTCCCTGTTGCTGGGTACTCTTCTTATTTTTTTTTCCTATGAGAAAAGAACAAAGGAAAACCTTTAGTTTTTCTGTTCTCCGAAGGGTTCATAATGATGGAGATTTTAATATTGGAACACATTTTCTACTTCAGGCTTTTTTGTTTACTATATTCATAACACCATATGCTATTCAGAAAACTGCTGAGAGGCAAGTGCCTAATAGAGAATGTTTCATTCGTTGTCTAGTCTTGACAAATAAGTGTGTTGTTACCTGATCCCTTTGTGGAGACAACCACTTCCAAACTGGTTTGGATTTTGGAGGGACTCTGCGCATACTTATTTAGTGTTTCTTTAAGATAAAATACATGAGCACTCCAAAGTGTAAGGAGTCTTCTCCAAAGGTGAACACCTTTGCTGCTGGACTGAATTTCGTCCAAGTGGCTGTAGCAGGATAAATAAGCTAAGGGGAAGATTTAGATCTGACTCTCCTTAGCTTGAGGGGGAAATGGGTTAATACATTAATTCAGTGTTTGGAAGGCCCAGGTTTAAAGAGCCTACTTCTATCTCCCTATCTATAGGAGTGACTGAAGTGTTTTGTTTTGGTTTCGAGTGGGAAAAGCCAGTGTGTGAATATAAGTAAATTAGTCTCAGCACAGCTTTCTTTTTTCTTTCTCTCCACCCACCCCTTTTTGTTTTTAGCTAGCATCAGTCACTAATTGACCTTTTGTCCTTACTGGTTGTATGAGACCAGTTGGGAAGATGATGTGAATACAATTATAAGCTCTACCTGTGACAGAAATGTTTGTGGAATGACGGTATCAGTGGTGTGACGTATGAAAAAACTGGGAATCTGACACTTCTCTTGTGCCATAGAGAAATTAAACACTTTGATACAGGGTTGTTAAACCTAAAAGTCAGGGATAGTAATACTAAATCTGTTCCTAAAATCTTTTCTTAAAGTTCCTACAGAAATATTTAGGATAGCAAGGAATTGGATTTTTCCCCATGTTGGTTAATCCCTTAGAATACTAGATTTGACTTTTTTTGGGTTATGTTTTGGTTTGGTGGTTTGTTTTTTTTTTCCCCAGCTGACCATTTGTGCTGTATTTCTTCTCACCCCAAAAGCTAAAATTTCTTTGCTGTCCTGTAAGGTACTAAGCACTACTTGAAGAATGTGGTAAATACCTCCCACAGTCAAAGGTGATGACAGCATGATGATGATGTTAAACACTTACTTGGGCACATGGTTATTAAGAATTTCACAAAAGAATGTTAATCTGACTCTAAGCCAGTCCTGTAAATCAGAATTAACATCCTGCAAGTTCTTACAGCAGTGGTCATATGGCTTTTGCATCTGAACTGGGCACCCAAGGGATGAAGTTTAAATCTTGTAGTACCTGAAAGACTCTCAGTTTGAGATCACCTTTCTGAAAATTTCTGAAATTCTTCTGAAGTATTGTTTCTGCAGGAGGGGTAGACTGCCATGACACTCCCACTGGATAAATAAAACTAAGTCTTCTTCAACCCACAATGAGGTGTGGTGTTACTATTTGGGCCAAAAGCAAAGGATGCCTCCAAAATGCGTACTTTAAAAGATAAAACTGAGGATCAAATATACTGAGTTGGAGAAAAAAATAATTGCCTACACAAAGTTACATTTGGAAATCAGATTTGTTGGGAACTTGTTAGTTCTTAAGAAGGATGTGCCTAGTAATTTTCTCTTAAGAAGAAACTTGCCCTCTCCTGGAATTAAGTAAATCCTTCCTGCAGCTTTTCTTCATCAACTAAAACCTCTCTGATTTGACCTCCTATCTCACTATAAATAACAGAGAAGAGGGTTCAGTGAGTCAGAGAATGACTTTATGAATGTGCATTTCTGTTTAATCGTCCTATTTTATCAGACCGCCATTAAAAACAAAACAATAAAAAAGCCTGTCAGCCTGGCTGTCTCCACAGCTGTCTGTATGCCTTTCCCAGCAGTGCTGGCTGTCAAGCTCATTATTCTTCCTCTGAGTTGGTTTGACCCACTCTTGTGCACTTTTGCTAGGCTGATGAAGTTTGTGGGATCTTGTCCTCTTGGGAAATACATTTAGAAGGATAAGTTAATTCTGCTTCTCTCCAGTAAGCAGTTCTGCCTGACTTCTGCAGGGCCAATATGTCTGAGTAGTCTAAATTGCTTATCCTGTAAGGAGTAAGGTTTGCAAGGCCACAGCTGAAACCCCCTCCCCTTTTCCTACTTATCCTGCCTTGTACCACTGCATTTTGTTATAAGGGATGAGTGCTTAAGAGCCTAAGAACCACTGAGAACAGCTAAATCAAGACAAAGGCTAGAAGGGCTACTATTGTCCTTGTACTTTAAGAAGTAAAATAAAAAAAATGTTTATAGCAGCTCATATGATATGAAAGTATGAGGAGAGGGATTTGCAGTCTCAGTTTACCAACACTAGGCATTGTGGAAGTGAGATTTTAATATGTATTTAATTCCTACTTTGAATATAGCAACCAGAGAAGGTTAGCACTGCCTCTCATGCTGTGTGATAGGGCATCAGTGCTAAACACCTACGGTTAGGGAATGAAGGTCACACTACTGGAACTGCTCACAATCAACTGCTGTTCATTGTGGCCAAGCCTACATGAATTAATGGGGATTTATTTCTCATTTGTTGCCCGAATTGAAGAAAGACAATCCTTTCTTCTGGTGATTGACTAGAGGAATGCACTTGCAGAGCATGGATCTCTTGGCAGGTAGAAAGAGCATTTGTAACAACAGGCTTTTTAAAAAATATGGAATAAAGACTGATATGCTGGAAATTCCCTTCTGAAAAATGTGTCCAGGAAAACTATCAGTAAGCAAGATATATTTTTTTCTGTTTTCATTGATGTAGCCTTGTAGCTGCCTAGTGCTCTTCTTGGTCAATCATTCTGAATGTTACTAGTAGAACACATGGTACCTTGCAACAAATCTGAAAGGTAAAATAATTTGTTATGTAAAAGTTAAATACTCAACTTTGTGTGGAGGAAGGTCTTTACTCATTGACTACAAAGCTATTACTGATTGAAGGCAGATCTCTTTTCCCTGTATTAGAATTTGAAGTGACTTCAACTGGCTGATAAATTCTAATAAGGTAATTGCTAGAGCTCATGTATTTTAACTGTTCCTAGGTCTTCAGCACTGCTCAAGAACATGGTTTAGCTGTTTGAGAGAATGATTTTATTACCAAAACTGAAGGTCTTCCTTTGTGGTCTAGTCTTAAAGTGTGTATGGTCTGTGTTTGACTAGGTGAGGGAATTCCATGTCTGACAAGTAGAACTGAAAACTAAATTGTGCTCCAATAAACACGTAACTTTTTTTTAATTAGTCATTCAGTCCCCTAAATAAACAAAAATAAATGTGCAATTCATTGAGCTTCAATGCTTAATTAGTTTTTTTGTAAACTTTTAAAAAAATCTCAGTAATATAAATCTTGGAGACATCCCTCTGGAAAAATATGTTCTGTTTTCACAAGGAGCGACATGTTAATTGTCTGCAGACATCTTGTTGGACTAATGAGTAAAATAACCTAATAACTAATTGAAACTCCATTGAAATAAAGTCATTAGGAAAGCAGTATCATATCTAAGTAAATTAACTCCATTTTCTATCCTGAATTATCTAGCTGTTGTGCTTTGATCACAGCTGAATTGGATCATTAACTAATTAAAAGTGAAGCCAATTAATAATTGCAAGCTCTTGTATAAAGATTTTTTTTTTTCCTCTTTCATGAGACATTTCAGTAAGGAGTCTTAGCTCTTTGAAAATTTTCTTCTGCAAATGTTTAAGGATATGGGAATGACAGAAGTGATGGAACTCTGCTCAGAAAAAGATCATTAAGACTACAACTAGTTAGGGAGCTGTGCAGCAAAACAAGACTTCTGTTGTGAAATCTTTATTTCTTTTAGTTCAAATGCCTTACAAAAACATAGCTATTTAAAAATAAAATAAGGTGAATTATAATGGCTTTCTAACCATCCTCATGTTTGTTCTTCTGGAGAATCTGACCTTTTAAAGCTTTAGGCAGTCTTTCCAGAAGGAGGTTGGGGTCGTTCAGCTCTGGTATGTCCTCTATGGCTTGGGTTCCCGATGATGGTAATTGCCACTAAGTTGAGCTAAGAGCTGGGGCTCCCTGAACCTCCTGGGTCCCTGTCACAGGGCTCATGATCCTGGGTATCTAATAATGGGTCAGGCTTCCAAGCTATTCTATAGAGATCTTGAAGTTTCTGATTTCCAGGTCCCGTGTGGAACTGGGAGCTCTTATCCTGAAGCTTCAGTTTCTGCTCTTTAAGATTTAGGCACAGAGAAAGAGCTGAGGACCTGCAAATCTTGTGAGAATAAAATAAGGGCTTAAAGGTGACTGAGAGATCTGGGAACTGTGAATTTCAAACTTATTAATGCTGGAAATTTCTTCTCTCTATTATATGCATTTCATACTTTCGGACTGGTACAGTTTTTCAGATATCTAATAATCTATAGATCAGTAAATGTAATAAATCAGTAAATTCAGTCTGCATTCCAAACTCTTTAGTTTTTAATGGAATACCATGCCTTTCTGGTAGTTTTGGGTGGTGATACTCTGTCAGGAGTTAGCTCCTGAAGACTGAAATGCCCAAGAGTCTGAATGCTAAGGTGAGACCTACTTATGTTCCACAAGAGAAAATTTATGCAAGAAAACATATATCAAAACTCGTTCTTCTAGACTACAGGGAGGCATGTCCTTCCACTGAAGTCACAGTTTAAATATCTGTCTGAAAACTGTGTACCTAAATAAGCTATTTCTCATGAGATACTGAATCCTTTCAGTGCTCTTAGGATGAAGGATGCAGGGCATTAAGAACTGGACTGATATCTGACCCAAGTTTGTAATTTTGCCCAGGAAGAAGCTTATTACTGGGTTTAGAGTACTGGATTCTTGCTGTTGTGTGTTAAAGCAGGCGCATTTTTGCTTGGGCTAAATATTGTTTGGTCAGAGAACGTTATTCTGTACTTGAGGTTACAGAAATTTCCATTTCATAAATACTTCAGTCAAAACCTTACATAAATACTTAAGTAAACTGAAAGACCAGTTCAACATGCCAACTACTAGCTGTCTCCTATCTTTCTCAAGTGACAAACTAGGAAGTTGATATTTTTCAAGTATTTTACCTAAACTAAAAGGGAATAAAGTGAGGTAGATGCATAGTTAGACTATGGTGGAGGGGATCCTTGTCCTCTGACTTTATTCTCCATTTAGTCTTCTTAAGACAAAAAAAAAAAGTGCAAGGATTAAAAGCCCCTAAGTCTATCTTTTTGTATTTCTTGGGTTGATCAAGGCTTTATTCTTCTAAAATCAAACATGTTCTGAACCTGAACCACTAAAACTAATGCCAAAATAATGAGCTACATGAAACAAGATATTATTGAATGCATATTAGTGAAGGATAAGACACGAATCTTTGTGTAAAATGAAAATATCCATTAAGGGCTAACTTTTGCAGCGCCAGACATGCATATCACTTAGCTCCCATCTAGTCTCAAAATGAGTCATAAGCAGCACTGAAGTGGTAGGTGAGAGTTGTGCTGGCCCATTGCCCAGAGGTGGATTCCAATTTAATTGTTAGCATTGCTTAATTGGTAGGTCAACAAGTGAGGGGTTGGTTCCATTATAATTGCTGTCAAAAAGCCAGAAACCTGACTTGACAATGAGGTATGGGGGAAATTAATGAAATCCCTCGAAACAAGCCCTTGTCCTGTGGAATTTGTTTCTTGAGAAAAAATATCTGCAGGTATTTTTCCCCTTCTTCTTTTGAATTGCTTCGAAGTGTTCCTTTAAAGTAAATAAATCTACATTATCACCTCTGTCAAAAGTGCTGGTTTTAAATAGAACAGTTATGAAGCAGGTAGGCAGTTAAGATTTAACTTATGTGAGAAGTAAACCACACTTAGCAGAAAAAAAGTCATTTAATGAGAAACACTCTCATATGCGCAGTAAAACTTGTTTAGTATAAAATGCTTTACAAGAACAAACTACAACTTAAGCTGGCACATATTTCTTCCATAACTCCAAAACAATTTCCCAAGGCAGCAATTTATGTTGATTGTTTAAAATGCAGCATGAATGATTATGAGGTGACAAAGACTAACGAGACTTCATTGTTACTCAATTGGGATTTATAAGATTGTGGATTATGTGAAAGACTATTTAGAGGAAATACTATTCAAGAAAATTGGAAAGAAATCGATGCAGTAAAGCTCATTCATTTTAAATCTGAATTAACTATTAATTCTGCTTTCAAAGACATAAGAACAAAATATTGCTATCCTGATAATAAAACTATTGGAACGATAATTTGTCAAGTTGAATTATTTTTTTTTTTAAGCAGGAAATAATATTTTTTACTTCCTTTTACTGCTGAGTAGCAGTTTCCACGGCAGAGAAACTTACAATTGTGTAGACTTATTTTCTGTGTAAGGCAAAATGTACGTAGGCATTCTTCCCAAGAATGCCAAGGCAATGGAAGGATTAAAAAAAGGTTTATTTCAGATGCAAGGACCACTTTTTAACAATGCTGTGCACATCACCCCCTCCCCACCCCTACGCAAAAGGCCATGCCCTGCCTTCTCCAAGACTGTTGGTATCTTCTGGCTGTCCTCCACCACCCTCTCTAGCCCGAGGAGGAGGTCTTGTACATGTCTGCAAACATGTTCTCTCTCTGCCTACCAGGGAGAGAGCGAGCTTGCTCTGAGCTTCTCCCTGCAGCTTTCTCTGAAACACAGAAGGAAGGGAAGAAAAAACAACATCTAACCTGTTTGAGAAGGCGTTTCACACTCTTCCTAAGCGACACTGATCTTTCCGTCACAAATACTACCAAAATTGTGCCTATCCCTACATTGCACCTGCCATTTTTTCTTTAAAATGTTCCATGATTGTGAAAGTGAAAGCCAAGAAAATATTTTTTTGTCTGTAATGCCTCAATATGGTTATATTTCTGTGTTTATTCTTGTGTCAGTTTATGAATTACAATTTTATTAACACTATGTAACAACTCAAATAGATAACATTTTAAAAGGCTCTTTTGGATGTTCCCCGTAGATTTTGTTTTTTCTTTCAAGCTTCATTTTTTTTAACAACTTTCTTGGCAATTTTTTTTTTTTCCTTAAACAGATATATTTCCTCTTAACCGTAAAATTTTGCTATATTATTGTTGGGCTTCTCATAAATGTAAGGGCGTTGACATAAATTTTTAAAAATGAGGTGAATTTGTTGGCAGATAATTGCAAATTTCTACTTTTTCTAATGTTCTAAGGCATAGAGACTTTTGCCTTAGTTTTTCATCTAATTCTATGCAATTCTTTTAATTTGCAATTGGAATCAGATCCAAATGGAAATTCTTCTACTACATGATTTTCCATCAGAAAAACTGAATAAAAGTAGATTACTTTTTCTTTTAATAACTGTATTGGTGATTTTGGTGAAGAATATTATTTCTGATCAAAACTAGAGAATGCAAAAGAATATTATCCCTTAATAGCTGTTTTACCTGGGGCTTTTTTCAAACCTGTTGTTTTGAAAGATAAACTACAGTTAAAGTGTAAATAAACATTGCTAAGAGAAAACGGAGCAGAAAAAAGAAACTGTTACACTGAAAATACTACTGGATAAAAGGAAGGCACCTTGTTTATCTGGTGTTTGCTAATAACACCAAAGTGTGGGTTCAATCCCTGTATGGGCCATTCACTTAGGAGTTGGACTCAATGATCCTTGTGGGTCCCTTCCAACTCACAGTATTCTGTGAAAATTGAGTGTAACAAATTTCAGAGATGAGAATGGTCCTGTCACAAGGGTAATACTGCTGACCTTTCAAGGAGCAGCCACAGGAAGGGTTGTGGTTGCAGGGGATTCTTTCCTCCTCAGTCTCAGCTTGCTTGGGCTAATTTGGTGTACCCCCCTCCCAGAACACATCCCTCTCCTTGGTGCCCAGGAAAGGTCTGCAAGTTGCCCCAGCACCTCCCCGGGCTCACACCATCTGCTGGTGGTTCCTTGAGGATGGCCTGAAGAGGACGAGGTGTTTTTCACCCACAGCTCTGCTGTAACCAGTGCCTGCAGAGGCAGCAGTGCTCACTTGCAGTGATTGTCACAGCTAAACCCGGCTGGGCCCCTGGCATGGCCATTCCAGCCCTGAGATTTCGTTCTGTTGGTTCTGCACAATGGCTACAATTTCTCACTAGCAGTGCCAAAATCTTGATTTCTCTGGGCTATGTCTGATCGTGGGGTCCAGTTTGGAGAGCGGTTCTGTGAGTGTGAGAAACCTTTGTTCAGGCTCCAGCTTTGAATTTAAGTCTCCGAGTTATAGGGAGTTTGCATTCTGTGTTCTCTCCTTGTGCGTGAGCACTATTGCTTCTATTCTGTGGTGGGATGAGAGGTTATTTCAGTTGTTTGTTTTTTAAATAGCAATGGCAAAACTATATTGTGGTGGGTGGCCTTTCATGTGAATGATCTCAGTGACAGTGTTGGGATTTAAAACCTCATCAAAATCACAGCTCCAAAAATGCTGGTGTTGACTACTGAGATTGGCCACACCAAAAAAAAAAAAAAAAAGTTGCATTTAGTGAAATATTTTCTTCAAATACTATCTTGAATAAAAACCATAGAGAGGGGAGAGGAAAAAGGGTATTTCAACACTACAGATTCTTTTTTTTTTCTTTTTACATCAAGTTTCAGAATAAGACATTTTGGCTTTATTCTAACTGCTATTCATTTTAAATGGTTCAATTTTCCTGTTTGTGTTATGAAATGACTACCCTGAAAAGACTTTTTAGAGGATATTTTGAATCATGAAAATCCTTTCCAATTTGGAATGTCACTTTCTGCATCCCAGTCCTTTGCAAAACAACTTTTGTCTCCTTATGCAGTGCTAATTACATCTTTAACTAGAAAATACGTATTCTAAATTCTTCAAAGAAGAAAAAATTCTAGAATATAATTTGGAAAAATTGTATACAAATACAGATCTAAGAAAAACAATTTTGAAAGCTTTTGGTATAGCTGAACAGCTCTTGAAGTGTACTTGGAATCTTCTGGCAATTTGCAATCACATTCAATATAGTACATTTGTCGCATAAGGCAATTTTAAACTTGAAGAGCACTGAGTGAGGGGGGGAAAGAAAGTTACATGTGTTCTGCATTTAAAAATAGCTTGTACTGGTCAGATCTGAATGTTGTCTGGAAACAGAATTATTTAGCTCCAGCACAGATTGGCATTGCTAGTAGTGCTCAGACGTAATGTGTTCTGGTTAGCTCAGTTTTAGAGTTCTTCTGTGTTAATGTCACTACAAAGTAGCACACAAAACCTAATGTAAGGATATAAAATCCAGGGATTTAAACATACACATTGGTAAACTATCTCCTACACTTTCTTAATTATATTTGTTGGAAGAATTTTCACTGTTTTCTGCAATCAAAAATTAAAAACATTAAAAGCTATAGGCTGAATAGCTGCTGTAGACAATTAGGTGCACCACTAATAACTTATAACTCCCACTCTACAGAATTCAACCTTTCTGATCTCTTTTTTTGATCTGTTGTTTCAGTCCTTTAATAAAAAGAGATCTGTTTGAGATGCCACTCCTAGAAGTTAGCTCGTTGTCACTGGATGTTGGAACCTTTTTTAAGTCCATAGTACTCACAATTATCTTGGTTATTCTCGTTACCTGACTCTGCCATCTGAAGAGTCCTGGTCAAATGCAGGGGAACCTTATTTGACAGAGATGCTTTCTAAGGGTAGGTTTGAAGTAGGGTACCAGTGGTACCAAACCTACCTCTGTGGGTAGGTTTGAAGTAGGGTAACCCCGTGCCTGGTTCCCTTTCCTGGGATAACAAAGCTTTGTAAAGGAAATCTCTGTTTCCTGATTTGACTAGGAGTTCCCAATATATCAACTAATTTCGTCCTCCTATTGTCTTGGAAATTGAGCCATGGCAACTCTCCAGGGGGGAGAAGAAAGCAGTGGGTGACTGTTATTGTTTAGTTAAATGAAGATTTTATTTGTTGATTTTTTTTTTTCATATCACCATGTTGGTTTTATTAGAAGGTGGGGACAGGGGTTGCATTGCTGTCTCAGCAGCATAGACTGAGTGATTCTAGGTGACATTCTTTTCTGTTATTGTTTGGTTCTTGTTTTGTTCTATTTTGGTCTCAGTTTTTAGTAAAACTGCTATTAATTTTCATACTTCACTAGAATGTCTTGTAATTATAGAGGGGTGTTTCTATTTCATCAGAGCTCCTGCCTCCTGGGACATATTGTCAGTAAACCAAGACAGTGGCATTACTGAATTTTGTAGGGTGTTTTTTTTCCCACCTTCTTAAATCTGTTATCCCAAAGGCACTGGTCACTGTGGTCTCAGCCTTGGACAGCAGTGGACCTTTCTTGGAGCTGGCTGGCACTGGTTCCGTTGGACACAGGGGAAGCTTCTAGCATCTTCCAGAGAAACCATCTCAGTTACAAAAACCTTGCCACAAAAATATGGTGCCAAAGAAGGTAGTGATTAAATTAACTTCCCTGTCGTAGGAAGCAGAGATTCACATATCTTGTTTGTTAGTAGAGTATATTAGCTGGCAGCTGTAGATGATTTCAGAAGGAGAAATATGTCAAATATGTTTTTTCTGGTCAATTGCCCCATGTACAGAAATAGTTAACTGAAGGAGCAAATGATATGGTGTAACTTCTTAGACCTGTAAGCAGGGAGTCCTGGGCTTCAGGCATTATTTTCTTGTATTCTATTCGGTTATTGTTTAATGTAAAATACATGACTAAAACCCTTTAAAAAGACAAATCTTAATATTTTATGTTTGGTTTCCTTCAAAAAGTTTTGGTTTCTAACTTGACTATGAACCTGTCAGTGAATGTGATTTGGCTTTAGAAACAAATCATAGGACATGGAGGTAAATAATGTTTCTTTATTGTTCACCTGTGTGACAAACTGTCAAATGATCTGTAGAGAATGGAAAATCTACAGATGCAATTTTTGCTGTACAAAGTAGGTGAGATAAGTATGCAAGGGAGGGAAGGAAAGTAGCAGAGAATCCACCTTTCACAGTTGGTGCTAATGCCAGCAGAAAGCAGCAGCCCTGTTACCTCTGTTCCATAGATGTGCTGGAACAGTGGGAAGTCACTGAATTGCTCTTCTGTATTGTGGGCACTGTGGTCCGAGTCGACCAACTGTAAGAGCTTCTCTTGTCTCATTCCTTAGCTATTTCCAGTCTCTCTTAAATAACATTCTATGTTTGACTATGGAATGAAATCAGACATGACTTGCCTGGCATGCAAGGATTGTGGGAACTTTGTGACACATTCCTCCATCTGCTGTACTCATCTCGTATGGGATGCATGTCATGTTTAAAGGGAACACTTGATGTCTTCATGGAGTGGGAAGTGAATTTTGCTGAAAGAAGAGTATTTGTCTATTGTCACTTTTGTTTTTCTGACTTTAGCAGACTCATAAGACGTTGTCTAAAAATGGTACATTTTTGCTGTTAGTCACATGTTCATCTAAGTTTCAGACATTTCAGCACTACTTTCCATTCACCAAAGGGGAAGAGGGTCCATGCTTGCTTATGTAGTACTTTTTTTAAAGCCCGTTTCTAAAGAAACCGTGGGCAGAATAAAAGAAGTTCTAGGTCAAGAAGAAAAATGTTACAGTATTTGTTAATTATGGAAGTAAAAGTTGCAAGAAAATAATCTTGTAAGCAGTCGTTCTAATACTGGAGCATAGAACTAGAAGCCTTTTTTTCCACAAGAGATTGCTGCCAAAGGTAACGAATCCATCAGGTGGCTGGGGAAGGGTGGAAATATACGTATTTCTTTGTTAGAGTAGTTGAAGTATTTCTACTGACTAAAGCTGAAACCAAGAAAAAAGACATTAAATGAAAGAGTTACTAGTAGCCAGTTAGCTGTGGTTTTATCACAGATTCTATGAAAATTATTCTACCTCAAGGTGACTATATAGCTATTGAATTCTGAGCAGTGTGTGAGTGTATATATATATATCTGTCCTAGATGTTCACAGATAATTTTCCACTCAAACTGCAAGGATGGTATTTAAATTTACATAGTTCCAAACGAGATAGGAAACTGTCAGATTTCTTGAGAAATACAGAAAGTATAGCATAAGTACTACCATCTTCTGTGTAGGTATTGTTCTTGTAATGCTTCTTCAACTATTAACTCCATAGATGTACTATGTTTAAAATCTGTGCCAAGTTCTGTGTGTGCTTGTGTTTTAAGTGAAACCTTTTCCCATAGGAAAATTGGAACACTGATTCTGGTGCCTGTACAACTGCTTCGTAAATATATTTGCTAGTAAAATTGCACTTTATACCCTAACAAAAATATTATTCTCCACTGGAAAAGGTCCTTGAAAATACTGAGGCTGAACATAATTTCGTGATTTTCCTCCTTAAGTTGAAATTATATTTATTAATAGTGTATATTTGTGTAAGTACTTAATTGTTGGGTATTTTAGCTGTCATTTAGGGATCTGAAAATAGTGACAATTCCACCTTTTGACTATTACACTAATTAAAAAATTCTAAGCAAACTAATGTGTTCGTAAACGCTTTGGAATTGGGAAAAAATAAAATTAAAACAAGTGAATGGTTTAATCCTATTCTGATTATATAAAACATAGTAAGAATAGATTTTGTGATACTTAAGTAGCCTGTAGGTATTCTAATGTCTTTCACACATTGCACTATGTTAACTACCTTTAAAAGGCTAATTAACATTATCATCGATGTCATAATTTCAAATTATTTAGACACATCATTATGTTTAGTTATTACAGAATTTTTTTTTAATCTCTGATGGATATTAAGCAGTAGTTTATGAAACTGCAATCACAGTTGTTTGGTATATTAGTAACACTTTATTTTAATCATTTTAATAACATTAGTTGTAATAAACTCATTTGGGATTCATGTAGAAGTAACATTTATTTCCATAAAGCATTTCACAGTAATTGAACATTAGTTCAGTTATGATTGCTGCCAGAATATTTGTTTCTTTTTATTTTTCTTCCCTTTCCTCACTGTTGATTTTGTAAACCCATCTTTCTGATTCATTACCAGTGAGATCATTAAATCTAAGCCTGGATTCTTAGCTAGCATAACTTGGATCTCAGTGGAACTATCCTGATTAACTCTGATTGACAATCTGGATGTTAGTTTTTGCTGTATTTCAGTAAGTCATGGACTTTTTAATCCCACAGTCTTTTGTGACTAAGTAGACTTTTTATATTATTTTTTGTAGACATGCAAATGAAGCATGCTTCTACATATGCATCAGAAAAAGAAAACTAAAATTTGCTTATGTACTGTCTAGGGAATTTGTTTCAAGTTACATTTGATCTTACTGAAAATATCCCAAGTAAGAGGATCTGAAGCCATTCCTAACACTGTTTTCACACTCAGATCAGCTTTCATGATGGGAATGATTTCAGTAATAGCATTACTGTTCTACAGTAATTTATTAAACAGTTGTTGAGGCCTCCTTTGTCCCTTTGCTTAGAAGAAAAATGGGTTATTCACAAGACAAGTATAAATATACTCTTATTTAACAGTAATATGGAAATTTAAATAGTCCAAATTTGAAGTGTAGGGAAGAACTTATACATTCAAAAGACAAATTATTCATGTGCTGCCCAGATATTTATGACACTGGATAATATCTCTTGCAAATAGCTTTCAGGGGACCTCAAATGTTTTCAGGAGTGTCTTATGGAATTATGACATATGGAGACTTGCAAAAGCACACCAACTGAAAAATGGATACCATTTTAACAACACTGGTTATTTTACACTTAAATAATCTACTTGCATCTGTTCCATACAGTGAGTGGATAGGTGATTGTTACATAGAGGTCATTAAAAAGGATGTTTTTGTTATATCAAAGCACTTATTCACAGTTATGTTTGGAGGGTTTTTTTTTTTTCCAAAATACTCCTCTTATGCCTCAAGTATAAAATTAAATACAGCTTTTGTGATTGATTTTACAATAATTATCTCTGTAAAAATTAAGTTTCTATTAAACATTTCTGAAAAATAAATAAAAAACCCAAACCAAACGAACTTGAGAGGGGACGATGAAAGCACTGGATATTTGCATAAACTATGGAAATACCCCAGCAGTGAAACTAAAAGATAGGATATCAGTGTAATAAATTCTAACATGAACCTGGAATTTACCACATGTTGTAGTACATTCCAAAGCTTTTCATTTTTTCAGATGAGAATTTAGCAAATACAAAGTCATTAGAACTGATGAAACTTGATGAACTGCAGGTTCACACTAGCTGTCTGAATAGAACCCACTTTCATGGTTCATCTGCTATAAAGTAAAAAAAAAAAAAAATTAGATGTAGTTTTAAGTATTCTATAAGTCCATCTTGAAAATTTCGCGACAAACTTAAACTAACCAGTTGTGATAGAGTCTCCAGGGGAACCAGGGGCAGCCTCAGTTTACAACTTGAAGGTTTAGAGTTTTCTAATTACAAAAAAAGCAGAAAGCTTGGCGTGGTCTGGGGTATCAGGCAAATGCACAAGCAACTGATAAAGCAAAAGATCATTTAGTATGGATACAAAGAAAACAATCTACTTGACTTGAGTTTTGCTGGGATGTGTAATAATTTTCTGAAAGTGATCCAGCTAGTCTGGACTAGATAATAAGAAGTATGAAGCAAATCTTTAGTCTCATAGAGCAAGATGTGGTTTGTCATATTTCTGTAGTCGCATGCAAAGGGTTAAAAATGCCTGACTGACAGAACTGATGCATTGGGAAGACCTCATGTGCCTTCAAATTAGTTAGACTGGTTTAATCTGACCACAGGTCTTAGCCCTTTAATATCAAGTTCTGGGAAAAATTAAAATGTTTTAGAGGTTTAGGATCTTTATAGCAAAGGAGCTTTATGATTCTGACAACATAAAAAGCAATTAGAAAACTGTCAAATGAATATATATCTCCTAAAGCTCTGATGCACTTAAAAGAACTAATTATTAAGAAAACTTCTGTGCTCAATGTAATGATTAACAATATGCAAATCACAATGAAACTCAGGTAAAGGTCTACAGAGACCAACAGTTTGCCAAATGACTTATAAATGTAGCCTGTGATGGTTTAACAGTTTGTTACTGTTCTCCTGGAGCTATTCTTGATAGTGGACATTATGAAAAGGGCAGTGGGAAACACTAATGTTCACTGCATCGGGATGAAGTCTGCCCTTCTTGCCTCAGCCATTCGATGCTCAGCAGTGTAGAAGAGTCTCTTACTGGTAAGACACCATTTCTACCAACAGTTAGGTGACTGGGGTTTACAAAAGTATTACATTTTTCTTTTATTTTTAATTTCTCATCTACCTATGCCTTCCCTGAATAAATACATAATGAAAGACATTCTCCACATAAAAAAAAAAAAAGAAAGTGGCAGAAGTTCTCTTCTCCAAGGCAACCAACAATAGGACAAGGGGACATGGGCTCAAGCTCTGCCAGGGGAGGTTTAGGTTAGATG
>JAYRBT010000139.1:7190631-7206773 GCA_036023395.1 Myiotriccus ornatus
TCTCTTGCACTTCAAGAATACTTTATTTCTTTAGATACTCTGGGGAAATGCCCTTAGATCCTTTTGTATGTGTGGGCTGCACATACTGAACAAATACTGTGGAGGAAAAGAAAGATTACCAGTAATGTGGACATTACATCTCACACCTATCTTTGTAAGACATCAACATTTTCTAAGGATGAGTAAATTTTATGCCATAAGCTGATAAAAGTTCAGTCTTTAAAATGCTTTGTCAAAATTACCTTTTTTTTTGATTGAATTACTAGTTGCTCAAAGAAATGGATTGAGGATGAAATTAAAGAAGGCACAATTGTTTCAGTGAGCATGCTTGCTTTTTTCAGAGTATCCTTCTAAAAGCTTAAATTAAAGTATACAACTCTTTGACTGTTCTTGTCAGGTCTCTTTATTGCAGTGAGTATACATTTCCTTAGTTGTTTTTGAACCAACTTTATCACAACTTCATCCTTATCTCAGTGTTTATTTTCTTGACTTTTCATTTCAGTTAACTATCAAATAATTTATAATAAATATCTTTCACTTTAAGCTATTTCAAATTTTACCCATTCTGTTTCCATTTCTGCCTCATTAATTTTTGGCATATGTTTTATAATCCTTTGTCAATAAGATATTGGACCCTAGGGGGCTATTACCCATTTTTTTTCTATATTTCCCTAACGGTGGCAGACACTCACAAAACTTGGAGTATGAGTTGTGAATAGCTGATTAAAAAACGTTATTTAGAACCAGTAGATTAATAATAGACAAATTGTTCCTTAATAGCATTCAACTTGCTATAATAATTTTCCATGTTTTCTTAATGTTGAATGCAGAGCTTGCTATTTGAATTTGGTATTTACAACTTGGATCATTTGGGTATCTTGCTTATTTCATAGTAATTGACTAAGTTTGTCTTCAGGGAAGACATGTTTGTAAATTTTAGTAACTGTTGTGTTCTTTCTACTCAGGCCTCATTGGAATTATATATGGATTTTATTTGAATCAAGGAAAAAGTGTGATGATAGAGATCAATCTGACAAACAGTGATGACTTCTACATACATACGCAGATTTATGCCTTCTTTGTACCACTGCTTTTTATCTTTCACATTTGAAAAATAAAACAATTTATTTTGCTAAAATTTTAAAGTGCTGGAAAACCATTTATCATTGGCTAAAATATAGTTAAAAACAGAACTTCCTTTATTCATACACACTTTGTTATTTTGTTTTTAATATTGGAAGGAAAATCACAGACCCAATATCCTTGAACACCAGAAAGAAAAATTTGTTCTGCTACTGAATTATCTAGAGCTGCAGAGAGGCAATTTAGGAGGCCAGGCTGCCATAACAATGCAAAGGTGGTGTATACTGATCGTTTCTCCTTGTCCCACTGCAGTTTACTTTCTTCTTCTATATCTAGAAAATAAAAGATATTATAGAGCAGATTGACTGCAGCTGGCTGTGCTTTGCTACAGGAGGAATTCTAGGTTGGTCATTCAGCACAGCTTTATGTTTTTACAATACCATCCAGCCCACATTCGGAATACAGAGGGAATCTCTACACTGAAGTCTTCTAAGGTGGTCGTCCAGGAGCACTTAGGTTTGCATTGTGCTGAATTCCTCCAGGGTCTGTCTGATCATTAAGATGCTGGGTGACTTCTGCTGGTCCTTACTGACCAGTTTCGTGTTTTAATTCTTGTTGAACAAGTATTGGTTTAGCCACATAATTGCATGGATGTTTCTTTTCCCCCTTTAATTTTACAACAGGCCTGCATTTTGTGCTCAAAACAGTATTGAATGTCTCTGCCCAGTGTTTTTTGGGAGAGGAGAAGAACGTAGACTAGTTGAATTTTGAAAAAGAAATTTATTGAAAGGAGATATGCTTTGCTTTGGCAATAGCTCAGGAGGGTAACACTTAAAGGAGATGCCTCACACAAGGAGAAGAGCTAAGCATAAGGGATTTTGGAGAGTTTTACTGAAATATTTTTTGTTGTGGGGGGGAAGAAATTCCCGGAGTGAACCATCATCCATTTTCAGGTGGAAGGATGCGTGCACATAAGCTTTACAATGATTTGTTAATGGTTCCAGTGCATTCCAGCGTGAGGGGCCTACTATTCCTCTCTCAAGTGAAGGGTGGGTACCTAGCTGTTTCAAAGCCCAAATAGACTACAGATACCACTAGTGTTGGGAGGCCTTTCTCCATTTCATTTGGATTGATCCCAGATAAGCCTTATAGCAAAGCTCATGTACCTTGAAAGCAACAGGGTTGTTTAAGCAGGGATTTAAGTGGTATGTCTAATAACCTCAAATATAATGGTAGTTTGTTATACTTGTTATATTCTATTCATTATCTCTTTTAGTCAAATGTGGGAAAACCTCCCATCAAGCTCAGATTTTAGAATTTTGAAGTGTTATTTCTTACCTATACATAACTCAGAATATAATAACTTTATTTAAAACAAATGACTACAACACCTCTAGTAGGAAGACAAGTTGTTATATTCTATTTGCAGCTATTTATGGGTTTAGTTGTGGTTTTCTGGAGTTACAAGAACTTTTCCCAATGTGATATAAAACAAGGGCATTATGTCTGGTTTCTTCAGCCTACAAGAGTGCTCTGATCTTCTGAAAGGAATGGATCACTTTGGATCTCGTTTGCACTCATTGGAATAGCGCTTCTGCTATCTTCAAATGGTGTGACTCATGACCCCAGTTACAGAGTATTGCTCTTTCTTTTAAGAACTTCTTTCTATTTCAGTCACTTTGAGCTCTTCATTTTTTATTTCAGTGAAGGGGCATAGCTGATTGATTTGGTGTAATACATGACCTCCTGCCCTCTGGGAAGTCAGTGAATTCTTCATTGTTGAAGCTTTCTTAAGAGATATTTCCAGGGCTCATTTTAAATCTAAATTTGATTCTCTTAGCAGTCATCTCTGTGACAGTTTCATTTACTTCACATGCTAATCCACCAGATAACATGGCATCTCTCACTGCCCCTGAATTCATAGCATTCATTTATTAGCTTTACACTGCAACAAATTCAGAAATAGATTCACCTTACTGCTGAACCTTGCCATAGCATTTCAGTCTTTGTACAACTATTAATGGTTTGGGGTGATAATGCTCTATTTTTTTGAGAGGTGTATAATCTCTCGAAGTAATTATCATTTAGTGGTTCAGGAACAATTTGGTTAAACATTTAAAAAGGTCTTGTCTTTTTGTGCCATGCATAATGTGATTTGTATGAAAACAACACCTGCATATCTTTGTGAGCAGTTTTTTAGAATTTACACATCTTTCTTCCTATGCTAAATTGAAAGCAGCATTGTGGTACTGCCATGAAAATAGCACATTTGGTGTCTGCTGTTCTTCAACACCTTGCTTATTAAAGCACTAATTATGATTCTCATCACTAGGTATGAAAGTATTTTATAATGGAATCAAATATCAAATTTGAGATGTTTTTTATTGATCTATTCTGTATTGATGGAGAGGGGATGTGGATACCTGAGGTTTGGTTTTGGGTTTTTTCGTTTGTTTTTTTTTGGCGCAGGAATGAACAATATAAACAATATAATTTCAAGCTGATGCAACTTTCTTTCCCCCACCCTTTTTCTCTATAGTCTTACAGAGAAGTACTGTTTCTACAATACAAAATTGCTTTAAGTGAGCTGTGCAGATTGGCTCCCTGGTTGTTGAACACCACTGTGATGTTTTGCAAGCTGAAATAGGTGGTATTTGGTTGAAGATGTGCTTTGTCTCAGGAGATCAGCCCCTCTATTCGGATGGATGAGAATGTGAGATGTGTAAACTCTGTTTGAAAGAGTAGTTCAATGCATTGTGGAAATATTTTCCCTTCTAAAAGGCAGGAGATGAAATCACAGGAGCAAATTTTCTGCTGTTATGCATTAAGCCATTAGTGGGCTTAGGACAAAAGTCAAACCTCTTTAATCCCAACTGATTGTCCTACTGACTATTCCACTGTCTCATTTTTTGCACCAGGGAGAAGAATCACATGGCAGATTTCCATTTGGAACAAAAATTGGCTAAATAAGCTATCATAAATTTTAGAAAAACATGTCCTTCATTTCTCTCAGAGCTTGACTGTAGTGGGATATACTAGTCATTGGAAAACAATGATAGGGAAGTGATTAATATTGATAACTATTTGGCTGCTGATACCTGAGACATTCAGATGCCTCTGAGCAATGCAGATGCTGGAAACTATTTTGAAATTACTATTTCTGTAATTAAATTACATTAAATTTATTGCTTATTTGTTGCCAACATGGTGCATGCTTCCAAAGCAAACTTAATTTAATGATGCATCATCTGTACAATTTTGCCTTTTACAAAATAGTAAAATAACATAGTTGCACAAAGTGATGAAATACAACTGCTTCTGTCATTTTTATTCTGCCAGACCTACTGAATATTTGGCACTGTGGTTCTTGCCTTGGAGTTGTTTGTTTAGTACTGGGGAGAGTTTTGGAATTACCCATGGCGTTTGAGAGGTCGTAGAACTAATTTTGAGAAAGGTACAGTTGTGTCTTTACCAGTGCCACATCATCTCCTATTGCCACTGAGTTGTCCATATTTTAGAATTTTTGTTTATTGTGTGTATGTATGTGTGTGTGCATGGCTTAATGCTGATAGCTGGGCCGGAGGTTATTTGTCTGCAAAAGTGTTTCTGGTACCCATTTCAGACACACACATGCTGATGATGAATGTGTTATGTGTAAAACGATACAGAATCGAGCCCCCATCGTGATCTCTAGTGGTATCTCCCTCTAGGACTAGTTCTTAATTCCCAGAGCTAAAGAATAGAGGTGTAGGGGAGGATGCAGACACTTGGCTGCATTCTAGTAGACTGTATGGCTGACTGCCAGCGTGTACATTCTCCTTGTTAGGTACTCTTTTTTTCCCATCTACCACGTTAGCGCTGTATGAGGGCTTAGACATCAGATAACGCCGTAGCTATAAAGCTGTGCAGTAAGAGATACGGGCTGAATATTGCATTTTTGCAGGGACTATATTCCTCTTGAACTGTACGGATTGAAAACAACAAAGGAAAAGAACTAAGGCAGGGAGCAGGACATCAGTAACTGACATCAGTAGACCCGAATCGGATAGCAGGAGGCTTTATGAAAAAACAAAGTTACACAGTAGCTTTCAAAGTGTGAGGAAAAACTTTGATATTGGACAGACACTGGGCCTGTGATATGGACAGATACAACTAAATAAGTAGCACAGACCTACAGCTTTTGTGTACTGGCAATCGCCAAGATTTCTCATAGAAATGAAATTTCCTCAGGTCTGGCAGCTACAAAATAATATATAATGATGTGATGTGTAAGGGATGTGTAAATTGTAAGTGATGTGTAAGACCTCGTGACATAATGAAAATTATGACCTTCTTAACCAAAAGTAGCTCTCAGTGGTAGGTGGACAAGGAATTCTGTTAGAATCTGTCAAAAAATATCCCTAAAAGCTAGCTTACAGAATATAAAGGCAACATATTTCAAAAGTTATTTGCAGAACTGTTTGTCTGGTGTACGTGAGAAGACTACACCTGAGACTTGATCCATACAGGACCTATTGTTTCATGCAAAGTAAAATTAAAACCCATTGGATTGTTTGATACTAACAAAACTCATTTTATGAACCGAATAATTGTTTTTAAAAGTATGCTGGAAGTGTGGAAAGTTAAAATAATAAAATCTTTCACATATGCCGTATTTTATATAGGCATATTACTTCTTTATATGCAAGGTACTTTCTTATGGGTTGTGATTAGGACTCTTTATTTCAGACTTAGACCCAAGAACATGACCAACTCAATGCCATTTAATGTTTTAATTCAGAATAAGTTTTGCTTCTGTAGGAGCAGTAGCTGTCTCCGTCATATGAAAAGCAGTTTCAGTAGTGGAGGCTCAAGTACTGTGTTGTCTTGATGTAGGCTGATTTGGAGAGCTGACTTGCTTGAATATCCCTTTTTTTTTTTCAATCTTGTCTGGACTGTTTTTCAACTGGCTCTCTCTCCCTCAATGGATACTCATACTGGTATAATAAAAGGGCTTGTATGGAGTATGAGAAGATAGAAAGACAAGAACTGCTGTGCTGCTTTGGCTGCCAGTGCCTAACTGTGGTTATAGAGGAGATAATGTGAAATCAGTTGTCTGCAGTGCTTTCAAAACACAACTGCATGCTGAAAGCTGTACTTTCTTACAGTGACAAATTGTTCAGACGTTTTACTTTCCATGAAGCTTTGCTTTTTCACCCCTTTATTTTTACTGAATCTAAAATGTAAATTCTACTATTGCTACTATGATTATTACGGCATTTAAGAGCTTAGAAATGTGAACATTCCCCTTGTGCTTACAGCCATTATTGGAAAATGGAAGTACTAAATGCTAATATAGTCTGAAAATTTTGCTCTGTTGGCCACAATTCTCATGCTATACCATTTTCAAACTCCATACATTTAATGTGTGTTGTGGTTTAGAAATTGTATTCTCCAATTTAGTGTTCTCACTGAAACACTCCAAACCATGCCTGCCCCTTGCTCACTTCACCCTCCCCCTCCCCTGTGGCAGGCTGGAAAGGAAAATTGGAGGCAGAAAAGCTAAAGATCACAGGTTGAGATAAGAACGATTTCTGGAAACAGCAATGAAATAAGAAAAGCAACAGTAACAGCAACAATATTAGTAACAAAAGTGTAGAAGAGGTGTGAGCAATTCACGTCCAGGTGTTCACTATACCACCTGAGCCTGACAATACCCAATACCCTACCATGCCACCTGACCATGCAACCCTGACCTGGAGGGAACCCTTTCCCCCATTCCTGGAAAATGACATGAGATCCTACATAGTAACCTCTGAGTCCTGGCCATGCTCACTCCTGGCTACTGCAAAAGTTAACCTGTTCTGTCCGGAACCAGGACAATGTGAGAAAAACCTAAGTTAATACCATAAAAATGCTGTAATTTTATGTTATTATTCTTACTTTGCTTTAGACTACAGATGTGTATATTTGTATAAGTGGAAAACGTGTGAGCTGTTGTGCTCTCTGTGAGGAAGTTGTCAAAGTCATGGATAGGAAAAACATGTAATTCTGGTTTCCCACTGTTTTTAAATTTGTCTTATTGCAGTGCTTTATTTCCCAATCCACATTAGCAATACATATGAATAATATGCAAATTAACCCTGCTTTTTATGTATGTCAGCTGAACCTGGACCTCTTGTCACATTAGTCGTGCTAGTTATGGCACAGCGCTGTTAGCTAATCCTGATAAAATGTGTCTAAGTGGTCTGTGATGCCTGTGCGTATTCTGTTGGATATCTAAACTTACCTCTCCAAAGTTACTGAGTGCCTCAGTGCTGAAGTAGAAATACAGTTCAGCTTGCCAGCTGTCTCCTCGAGACCATGCCTCTAACTAGAATGATAAACTTGAACACATTGTTGAGATGTAGTAGAACAGGGAAATGATTAAAGAAATGGCACAGAGTCTCTCTGGCAACATGCATTAAATATGAAATGGAAATATAAATGGAAATAAGATGGATTTTGTACTGTTTACCTTTGAGAAAGGCAAGTTGTGTCTCTGTGGAAATTAATTTGAATATTTAAAGTATGTATAAACACTGAACTCACTCTCAGCACCTAGTTCAAGCCCAGATGCTCTGTCTCAGGCCTTCCTAGCCTGCTGGCTTGTATACATTCTCCTATTCATCCACATAGGTTTCCATGAGTGTCTTTGAAGCCTTCAGCGGCAAATTCTGTGGACAGAGACAATGAATTTTTAGAATATTTCCAAGTGTCTACTAGCCAGTGCATGATATTTTGGTCTGACAAAAAAAGTCTGTTGTTCTGTTGACTGTTGTCCTGCTGTTCTGTTCAATTCTACTGCTGTTTGCTATGGAGTATCATTATTTTGCTAGCTGATTTTTTACTTTGCTTTGTAATTCTACTGAGCAATGAAAGAAAGTGAAGGAAGTTGCAAGTATTTGTTTTTCCTTTTAAAATCAAAAGAATGCTTGTATTCATTTATGTGGATTTCATAGTAAGTGCTACCACTTACCTTTGACTAATTTATATCTTTATGGAAGGATTGATGATGCTAGTAGAAGCTACTTAATTTTGTAATTCAAAAATCACGTGACAGAAAGGTGGTGCTATGTAAACATAAACATTACTGATGTGTTCAAACTCAGAACTGGTTTGAATATGGTATAAAAATTGTCATATGCCTATCTCTAGAAGTGAGATAGACCTGTTTCTTTATCCTAAGTGGCTGAACATTGTTTAATAGAATCTGTTTGCAGTTTTGTAGATCTCAGAGCTGGTAATGTTTGCAGTGATAGTTTTTATTCTGTCCCAGGGGGAATAAATCTTACTACTGAGGAAACACCTAGTACTTTTTCAGCTTCAACTTGTTTTTACAGAACTGTTACTTTTACACCATAGATTCCAGTGTTGTTCA
This sequence comes from Myiotriccus ornatus, assembly GCA_036023395.1. Classification (NCBI taxonomy): domain Eukaryota; kingdom Metazoa; phylum Chordata; class Aves; order Passeriformes; family Tyrannidae; genus Myiotriccus; species Myiotriccus ornatus. The sequence goes on from JAYRBT010000139.1 coordinate 7,199,114, forward strand.
TTGGAGGGTTTTGTGTTGTTTTTTGTTTTTTTTTTTCTTTTTGTAACAATAATCACTTCTTAAGTCATGTCTGTGTGAAAGCACACTTTGTTTAAAGGAAGAAGATGAATTTACATAGAACATGATTCTCTCTATATGGCAGAAGATATTGCTCTTAAACTGTACTGTCAAAACACTTTTTTTTTTTTTTTTCAAAAAAGCAATAGAATAAATGTTCAGTGACATTTCTGTAATTTTTGGCCTGAGTGCCAGCTGACTCGCTGCAGTCAGGTAAGCACAAGGTAAGGGAGGAGCCACAGGGGCACCCTGAGGAAGGTCTAGCAGGTTCAAACAAGATCCATCAGATACCTTTGGCCCCAGAGTACCAGCAGCCTTTGTGGCTACCCCTGATGACAGCCAGGTGGAGGAGTTTAAGAAGGAATTCAACAGGGAGTTTAAGAAGGAATTCAACAGGGAGTTTAAGAAGGAATTCAACAGGGAGTTTAAGAAGGAATTCAACAGGCTGTGTAGTGCCAGAGAGGATGAGAGAGAGGCAGGATCTTCTCAGAGATGCAAGAACTTAAAGAACCTGTGGGGAAATCTGCAAGTCCTTAGAACAGTAAGTGCGAACTCTGGGAAAGGGCAAGGTGGGAGGATGACGACTCTAACTCTGCGTGAAGTTTTGCCGCTATGGGACAGGTTTATTTCCCTCAAAGCCCAAGAGGAGCTGGGATCCTTTCAAACAAAGCATTTGGACAGACTGACCCTGTACCATCCAAGACCATCAGGAGGAAGCAGTGAGTGGTAGTAATGGGGCAACTCTGCTGTGGGAAGCAGGCACCCCATCTACCTCTCTGATTGCAAATCTAGGGAGAGGTCCTGGGCATTAGTAAATTGAATGTGTACCGGCAGCATTCCCTTGCTGCCAAGGAGACTACCAGGATCCTGGGCTGCCTCAGGAGAAGTGTTTCCAGCAGACAGGAAGGAGACCTATTCATCACTGGTAAGGCCTTACCTGGAGTACTGTGCCCAGTTTTGGAGCTCCAGGTATGAGAGAGATGGAGGTACTGGAGAGAGAGTAGGAAGGGGTCACTATGAGGATTTAGGGATTGGAGCATCAATTCTGTGAGGAGATGCTCAGAGAGCTGGGATTTTTAAACTTGGATAAGAGAAGGTTTAGGGGGAGATCTCATCAACACGTGCAGACATCTGAAGGGGGCACAAAAAGACGTGAAGAGTTTGTCTTCCTGCACTTGAGGGTAAATGAAGTGTAATAGGATTGGACAGACTTGTTTACAAGGATACATAGAGGTATGGAACTTGAATCTTTATTATTTACCTGCCTCAACATCAATTAGCAGGGAAGATAAAAAGCCAGCTTCAGATTTAGGCCTCTTTCAAATTTCTTTATACTTGGTGATCTTGCACTGGTAAAAAAAAATAGCATCACTTGCGAACTTTCCCTTACAACTTATTACTCAAACACAAAACAGTACTTTGCTGTTATTTATATGCAGTCTTTTGCCTCAAGCTATGCAGAATTTCTGTGAGCATTTTTAGCTGGGTATCTGTTTATATAATCTTCAGCAATCAAGTTTTAAAGTACAGGAGAAAAAGCATGCCAAATACTTTATGGGCAGGTGTTTTAAAGTGTGTAAGGAAAGAATTAATCAGAGTTTTGCAACCTGAAAATTAGTTCTCAGCAGAAGTATAGATGGTGAATAACTTCTAGTTAATACACAGTTCCCTAGTAACAGTATTTTTTTCTTTTCCCCAGTAATCTGTGTTGGTAAAATAATGAATTCCTCAGGCATGGTATTGTTTAACTGCTTTATACTGAAGGTATGCAGGTATGTCTTACTCAAACACCCTGAAGGTCTGTGTGCATTTTGTGGGTTTTCTTGGTTTAGTGTGGTTTTTGTTGTTGTAACACAGTGGAGATGTGTATACGATAGGATTGAAAAGAGTCATTGATTACTGCTGGCTGAATTAAGAGGAATATAGCAACAGAATAGTGACTAAAAAGATTTATAAAAAGGAACTGTTTGTTGTTTGCAACCCGGATTAGGCAACCTGTACCACCTACAACTGGCCTGTTCTCTGCACTCTTTGAAAACCTCTGAATTCTTTAAATTACTCAAATTAATGTTACAATACATACAGCATGCTTGAATGCTCCAAGTTCTCAATTATGGATTAAAAATTCACCACGTTTTGACAGCTCTAGTTATCTTCCTGTTTTTTAAAAAAGTTGACTCTGTACTTATTATGAGCACCACCATGGATCACAAAAGATAACTCATTTAGTGTAAGAAATGTAGGGGTTTGAAAATTTCAAATGTTTGACAATGCTGTAGCATTCAGAATTCCAAAAATGTATCTTAGAATTTCCTCTTTTGACATCAGAGTGAGAATGGCTCTAGTGAATGTCTGGCTCCTTTTATTTCTTCCATCTGCTACTAATAAAAGAAGACTCCCTTTGAAGTTTTGGATATACTATATTATTGGTAATTACATGTTAGTTCATCCTAATCTTATGAGGATGCCAAACTCTCTTATAATATAGCCTTGCTTCTTGTCGTTCAGAAACCAGAATTGCTCTGTGATTATTAATGAGATGAGGAAGTACATTTAAAAGGAATTTTTAATGTTTTTCTATTAAAAATTGAATCAAAGGCCTGATGCTCTGAATTGTATGAAGGGCAAACATCTTGAGGAATGAGTGTCAGGCCATTTGGTGAAGAAAGACTTTATTTAATCTTCAGTTGCAAACTTTGCACACAGGATTAGAAATGGGTGAGCAACTGGAAGTGGATGCATTGGGTAATGCTTGCTAGAGATTTTGGTAAACCTTTCTTAATTTTTCTAACCTGTTCCTTAGGTACTGTGAATGTTATTGATAATAGGAACTGAGGTGAAAAATCCTATACAGCAATGTAAAGAGCAGCATATAAAAAGTGTTTTTCGGGATCTTATATATAATTTAAGGTTATCAGTGCTGTATAAGTTTTACTTCCTCCCAAAATAATTGTTTATTCCTGAAAGGTGTTAGGCTGATAGCTAAAGAAGTTCATGCCCTCTTTGCTTAACTAAAAAGCAGCCTGGGATATAAATAGGCTTCACATCTGCTGTGTAATTTTAGAGTGTTGTGTTCTCTTCTTGTGGAAGCCAAAGAAATTGCTGCATGGGTGTGTGGCACTAGCTGTGGCTATATGACTATTATATAGTCATAGAAAATTAGTAGAAGTCTAGAAATAGCTTCATGAATTCATCATTAGTATATGTAATTTTTCCTCAGCAGTCTGGAGAACAAATTACCTGTTGGCCACAGAAGGCATCCAAAATACCTGCTACTGCTTCCAAACATTAAATATGCAACCAGAAAGTATCAGGATGGGAACTACTGTCTTATGTGAAAGTTTTTGAGACTGGGGAGTTAAAAAAAAGTGTTGATTTTATCATAGCTCTTCTCTGCCTACAGTAAAAAAGGCAGTGATATTAAAATTTATTTTTTGCCTCCTAACACACTCAAAATAGAAATTGGAGATTCCCATAGTTTGCTGTATTCCCTGACTTGATGCCATAGGATATTGAGTGGTGCCAGAAGGTCAAGAAAGGCTGTTCTGGGCTAGTAGAATATGTCTCACTTGCTGTGTCCAAACTTTGGAAACAAATTTATTTTCCTCTAGAATTTCTATTTATGGAAACAAATTTTTAAAACTTTATTTTGATTTGAATATAACATTTTAGGACTCTAGATTTGTGAAATCCCATGCATCTCCCATATCTACAGAAACAAAGGCTTTGACTTGGTGGCATATTTTACCATTGTGTATATTTGTATCTTTGTAATATTTTCTTTATATCTAATTAGTGTTTTTTTTTTTTAATATCTACTGCAACTACATCTTGTTTTTTTGATCTCAGTAGTTGTCACAGGTGTGGGATAACAATAAAACTACTGCATCTTTACATCACTGTGCACTCTGCTATGGCTCTACTGAGACTTAATCTACATGCAATGTCTCTGTAGCATATAAAGGCTTTAATAAGAGAAAGTCAATGAGCCTCATGTACCTTTTATAAAACATGACATAAGGCAATATAATTAAAACTAAACTTATTTCCTGTGGTGAAATTAACTTACAGAAATGAAGGTGTTTATTTATTAAATAGGATCTCTGGAGTTCTCGCCTTATTCTTACTCCTCCTGGGAAAGTTTTGATTGTTTGCTTCCTTTCTCTTGCCTGCTTGCTGTGTAATTTAAAACTGATATCTTCCTTTGGGAAACAAAATTTGATCGGAGAATAGCCTGCATCACTAGCTAAACAAATTACAAATGTTTCACTCAGTTTTCTTTCCTATTCTTTCTCCCCACCCCTAACTGTAGGGGAAGAAAAAAAAAAGTCTGCAGAGGTTTCAGAAACATAGTAGTGCAGAGAAAATTTTTATATATTTTAACTTAATATTTTACAATAATATAACATTTATATTAATGCTGTATTTTATGTCAATATACATTTGTATATTAATAAAAATTCTTTTTTAACTCCAGTATACTTATAAAGCTTCTCATCTTATGGTCTGTAATATCTTCATTTGGAATCATCATTTCTCCTTTACATTCTGCAGTAATGCAAGTTTTTCCATTGGCTTATAACTGCCTTACCGTGCACTTTTCAACTTCTGTGGATATTTAATTGCTAGAGAAGTTAATTTTTCTCCTTATGGAATGTGATATTGATAGTTTTATAAAGTATGTCCTCTCATTTGAAAACAATTAGTCCTAAGAAATGTAATTGAATGAAATTAAATTCTTGAGGGAGGTAAACACCAGGGAGGGAGAAGAGCTATTTAAAGGAAAGGACAATATTGACATGAGAACTAATGGGTGTAAGCTAGCTATGAATAAATTCAAGCTGGGAATTAAAAGAGGGCTCCTAATTGTTAGAGCAGTGAGGTTCTGCAATGGTTTTTCAATCAAAACAAAATCATAAGCACTCTAGGAAGGAGTTTGATTGCCTTATGAAAAGCAGTGCTTTTCATGGCTGGGAACGGGAATAAAATTTGGTGGTCCTTTCTTGTCTTGTAATCCTAAGAATTGTGTGCTTTCTGAGACATTTGTTTCTGACTCAGAAATTTATGTGTCCTGATGGATGCACGCATTTAAATCCTGTTGATTTTAGTCACAAGATCAGCCCTCAGCATATCTAGTTTGATGTGTTAATTCTGAGGGGTCAACCTGGAGTCTCAGTTCAAGCTGCAGAGTCTCAGAGTTGTTGGTATGTGATAATGGGAAAGCAGATATTGAGATAGATAGAAGCTTCTTGCATTTCAGTTCTCTGAGTTTACTTGAAGGAAGGTTTATAATACCTTTTCTGGTAGTGTATATGGAATTAAAAGACAGCTTTTTTTTTTTTTCTTATTGCCACTACTGTTTTTTAATACAAAACTAAACAGCCCTAAAGTGCAGTAGAGCAGCCTACTTGAGTATCTGAGATGTTGATTAGGGCAATCTGAAGTGAAACTGACTGTGGTTAATTTTTGCATTTTGCTGGTCTCTTTCCCCTGTATCTGCCTGAAGCATTTAAATACCAAGAAATACACCGGCAAAACAATGCAGAGTTTTCTCATTATGTGTAGCCTTACTTGTACAGTTACCCATTCCAGTGACTTGTACTGCCTCATGCTGACTGGGGTAAACATGCTTTGCTATTGATTCAGCTATGTGGTCCATGGACCATATTTCTGAACTGTTATGCATTGGAAATTAACTATTTTGTTCCTGCTTTAATTTTGTGTGTGTGCAGAAATCTAACCATCTTCTGAGTCGCTGTCAAGCTCAGTCAAGGAGACTGAGCTGACTTGCAGGTGCTTGAGCACTGTGGCAATCTTTTTACATATTTTCTGCCTCCTTTTTCAATCCTGGCATCTTATTTTTGGGTGTTGCTTGTTTCAGAGGGGTGTTTTTGACCTTTCATACTAGCACAAAAACATCGATGAATGTTTACGAACCTGTGTCAGCTGAGCATTTGGTGTAGTGAGATTAATCAGTAAGGTTTTCATGAGGCTTATCCGTGTTGAGCAGCTGCTTGCTGTAGTGCATTCAGAGGATGGGAAAAGGTCTGTTATTACCTTAACATGCTAAAAAAGAGCACCCTCCTTAATGAAAATGTATTTTCATTTTGTTAGTCTATGTTAAGATGTGCCTGTGTGTCAAGGGTGCACTCCATTAACCTTTCACTTGCAGAGTTGGATTAGAACCTGGAATGGAGCATCAGAGGGCCTTTCAAGACAAAGTTGAAAGAATCCCTTGTGCAGTATATGAAAAGCTGGCCTTATGCCATTTGACAATTGCTTTGATCATATTTCTCTTCTGGGAAGATGGTTTTTATAATACTAGACTCTTACAGGTATTTTCAATAAGCTATTATGAGTGAAGCAGATAAGCACAGTGACAGTCTTTGATGTCCATTTGATTTGTCAATGGTTATTCGGGGAGTTTCATTTTGAAGTAATTTTGTTTACCAAAATCACTGTCTAATTAAATCAACTAACTAAATAACATAGTCCAAAAAATAAAACAAAACAAAAAAGACAGCTTTTCCTTTCTGGAAAAATTGAGTTTAGGATTAGATTCCATATTCATGTCTTATTTACAATTGTAAATGCGTGTTTTTCATCAATATTCTCTGACAAGTTTGTATTAGATTTAGACCCAGAAGGTTTTCTGCAGATGTAAGTTTTCCAAAAGCTACTGTTTTAAGGATTTTTTGATATTTTTCACAGCCATAAATGGCTTGTTTTCTTTACTGATTTCTCTGCAGTTTATTCTATCTGGAGACATGCTCTGTAGATTATTCTTACTGGTTCCAGCCCCAGTTAATTTAGCCCTTTGTGAACTCTTCTTTTTTTATGTGGCTGGGGACTATGGCTTTGAGTACTGTACGTTTGGACCTGTGCAGGCATCATTTGCCAATCTGGCATAAACACACAGCCTTCTTTCTCCTCTCCTGGCAGTTGATAATCTTTAGGATTTAGCATTCACTTTCAAGCATGTCTTAGTAATTTATAGTCTTTAATAGATACACTTGAAGATGGATTTTGTAACTTTTGAAGGATATTTGGTTTCATTTGTGAACTGAGTGATAATGATTGTTATCACTACACAGTAATGAGATTTAAAAAAAAATTCTCAAGTAAAAGAGGAACGTAGAGAACATTTCTTCTGTGGTGTGACTTTTTAGCTTATTTTTTTAATTAGAGTGAAATTTATTAATGCCACTTTAACACAGAAGTCAGAAACTACAGTTAAAATTTTAAAAAAAAACCAACCAAACAAAACAAAAACCAGAAAAATAGAACAAGGAAGTGGGAGAAAAGGGAAAAAAGGGCTTTTGGAAATGTGCATCACCTGGCTTTGTTGCTATCTCATTAGATGGCTGTAATGTCAAGTAAATACAAGTAGGAAGTGACTTCAGCCAGTTACAGATGCCTTATAAGTTAAGTTCTGCTGCTTACTGAAGTATTTATGTTATTTCTCATGATTTTTCAACCATTAAATGGAGGGCCAAGAATTTTTGATATATAACGTTTATGCTGGAACATTTGTGAGGATTGTTTGCACTGTCTTTTGTCTCCTCAGAGAGTGTACATTGCAGGATAAGTGTTACATCCATTG
>JAYRBT010000139.1:7206873-7223700 GCA_036023395.1 Myiotriccus ornatus
AAAACCGTCTTTTTCCTTTTAATAGTTTTTAGCCAGACCTTTATATATTGAAATGTTAATATTGTCGATGGTTAAAGTTTCTTTCTTCCTACGGATGTTATTTTGTGACTAAGGATGGATTTGCTGTTGGACTCTAAAGATGATTTAATAATAAACATTAAAAACATTGACAGTGGTAAAGAAAGAATAGTTTGGAATAAACAGTTGTACATATTATTTTAGTATGTGAAATTCACCATGAACATTAATTTCTTTTAAAAGAGTTTTGTTAGAAAAATGTTCAGACAGAGAATTATAATTATAGTCTAAGTGGTTCTGGCCCTGGTTTTATTAAATTAGGTATTTTAAATATGTATGTCTGGTAATACATCATTATGGAATATGAGAGCAATTTGAATCTGGAGGGCCAGATGTGTGTGCTGAGTGCTTCTTTTCTTTCTGGGAATAAAACTATATGTTTAGAAGACTCTTAATCTGAATCAAAAGGTAAAGTTGAAGTGTTTGCTGAACAAAGAGAAATCAAAGAATATTTAATTGATGTTGGTTTTATTTAAAATAACCTGGTTTTAACATAAAGTCTCAAGGTGACCCATTTAGTCTTAATGTCTACTGTGAAGAATTTCAAGACACTGTAACCCTTTGTCGTTACCAAAACAATCTCTTTTAACAAAGTAGCAAAGACCAGGCTGATAGTCAAAGTACTATTTTCACTGTAAGTAATGTTTATTGTATATTATTGATTTTGAATACATGAATTGAAGACGTTTGCGTATGTTTTATTCTCAAAATTTCTGAATGGGTCAAATGCTGATAATAAAAAGCACCCACACAACACAGTGTTTTGTGTGGTGCTTGTGTTCCAAGCACAAAGGAGTAGCACAGGTCTTCTGAGTCATGGAATGCAGTTCTGTCCTGCCACAAGCAACAACATTTATGTAATGCTTTTGCACTTTGATCAAGTCTCAAGTTGTGTTTTTGTACATGGGTCTTAGAGTTTGCCTTACCGAGAGTCCAGTTGTGTAATGTCACACGAGTGCTCTGGAAACAAGTGGAAAAAATGAGCATTGGCAATAAATTCTAAAAAGAAGTGCTCTCTTCTGAATTTTTTCCTTTTCGGCTCTATCCTTAATATCATTCTCCACCCTAAGCAAAGTTTTTTGTGTCAAAATATGTCTGCTGAATAATAAAGCTGCTTTGTAAACTAAAGACTGGGTTTTTTTTATTTTTTTTTAAGAACTCAGGGGTCAAAAGCCTGCCTATTTCTCTGCAGAGTCTTTCAAATTATGTGTCATGTGCCTCCCTCTGCTTAGGAAGAAAACCTGGAGTTCATTTCACAGTTATGCTGACATTTGTTCTGTTCCATTTTACTTGGGAATTGTTTGATGCTTTGTTCGTGACAAGTCTTTCCATTTATTTAGTTTTGAGTGATAGCAAGGTTTTCTCTAGACAAGAAAAGTGCATGTAAATATTAAACTAAATTTTGATTTTGCAACAAAAAAGTGTATTGATACAAAAATCACTTCCCTGATACTGTTAAGAGCAGCTTTGTTTTACTCTAATAAGAAATGTGATATGAGATAAACTTTGACCATCTCAGCAAGCCCTCGAAGCTATTGCATTTGCCTTCATGGTAATGTGGGAGTATTTGTGTTGGGATGTGGTGGTTGGCTAGTTTTAAAATTCAGTCTTCCCAAAATAGTCCCCTACATTTCTGCTGTTGATAAGTGGAAATGTATGCCCTCTGCTGGGAAAAACATTTTAACTGGATATATGAAACAACCACCAGTTTTGGTGTCTCTTCTAGGTGCTAAAAGCCTCTGCTGTCCCCTTCTCAGCTTTCTTTTGACAACTTACCTGATGTCTTATCTTCAATACGAAAAAAATTAGGACTAAAAACTGGTCTTTAGCATGGAATAAATACCAGCAAGAGTACTGGATAAGAGAAGAGGGATTGGAGGATGGTGGTGCTGCCCAATTTTGTTGTGGAACAGAGCGGTAGCATTTCTACTATGTCACTATTTATTTATTTTAGTTTTGCTCTCGGCCATTTGAGAAGTATCACTTGGTGCAAAATGAAATTAGCAGTTCTGGGACTGGCTGGTTTCTACGAAAATATCCTTGCTGGTTCTCCTGTGGAGCAGTTTCAGTAGCCTGCTTTCCTAACTGTTCCTAACAGCGTGAAACCTGATTTTACCATGTGGAAGCAGACTTTGTCACAGCGGGGACGAGGCAATGTGCATGTGTAGCTGCAAAAAAGCTGAAGGAGTCTCAAATCACTGCAGTCTCTGCAGGGTCCACCTTTATGCTTCAGTAATTTTTTCTATCAGTTAAGATAACTGCATTGACATAATGGAGTTCTTACACACTGGTTTAGAAAGGGAAGTCTAAGACTAGGAGAGAAAAATGAACAGCATGGTGAAGAAGTGAAAAACAAGGAAATGTATAATACTGAGATCTTATCTATGAACTCCATGACATAGATATTGTAATATGTAATATATATTGTAATACACACTGTTGCAAAAAATAAGATCTACAAATTGTGGTGTTACAGGGAATTGTGGAAAATCAAGGCCCAAAAATTCTGCTCGACTGTGTTCTGAGTTTAGGTTAATTTAGGTCAGCAAAGATAATCAAAGACTGAGTCAAGTCGAAAAATATTGTGAGAATGATTTTTCTTTCCCCATAGTTCTAATCAGGGTTTTCCTGAAAGCATTAGGTGAGAGCAACATGATGCTATTTTTGTTTGAAAATGTATAACCAGGTTTTATTAACAACTCATACTTGCTTCCAGAGAGACTATTAATAGAGCTGCTCAATAGAAAAATACTTGCATTTTATTAAATCTGAAAGCAAAAAGGAAGTGGCACAAGCTACTGTACTTTCATTACCATAAAAAAAATATTTTACTGGAGGCAAGAGGAGGCAGTATCGAGCAGAAATGTACTGGTATTTTTCTTCCTCTGTTAGCTGCTTTATTAAATAGTGCTCATGAATAGAACAGTGGTTCTGATAGAAGAAAGGTGGAGGTGTAGAGGTGAATGGTTTGTCTAGTAGAAGAGCAATTCCACATGTTGAAGTCATGTAGAAATATTATTTTCAGTATTAAGTGAGCTCTGCTTTTATGGACCATTTTGATACACAAATGTCCTGTCTGTCCGCCTCTCTCCTTTCATTAGGTCTCCTGTCAGTAAGCATAGGTTTTGACTGTGGTGAGTCTGTCAGGAAACTATTTTTCAGGTCTTGATTAATATCCAGACATTTGGTGTTCATCTGTAGTGCAAAGAAAACTTTTTCGTGTAGCTAAGTAAATTCTTTTCTTCTATATAACTACACTGAATTTAAAAAATATTGACACAATGTTATATTTCTGAATGTAGTTCTCTTGAGTGCTTTCAGTTGAACAAAGCATCAGACAATTGTTTTTTGTGTTTTCAAAGTGTAATAGCATCCAAAACCTGGTGATATCTGTACTGAAAGGGGCAATACAGTCAAACACTGCAAGTGTCACTATATACAATACTGTAGTGGCATCACAGCAAATTTCACATCCTTTTAGTTTATTGAAAAGGAATTCACCATGCAGTAAACAACTTTGGATATGTTTGAAAATACAGTATTGTGAATGGAAATAAAACAAGCTGAAGCAAAACCCTGACGTGAAATGGGAAATCCTACTTAGGGGTAGTACGAGGTATACAAACAAGGCTGCTGCTATAATGGGAGGAAAATATTTTTTCAAGGTCAGTATGTTTGTAAGCAGTGGGGAGAGGCTCTTAATTAGAGCAGACAAGTTTAAGCACCGCTATTTATTGTTGTTGGTTCTGAAATATTCTGGAAGCTCTTTATCATGAAACAGAAACAGAGTTTAATGTGTGGCAACTATGGGGTTTTGAATGTTTGTCTTGAAGTTCTAGCTCACATTTCAGGGCAAGTAAATAGTCCTAGAAAAGGGAAAATTAGTGAGGAAACGTGTTGACTAAAAAGCCCAAAGTGCCTAATCTTAAAATTCCCAGAGCTCAGACCAGTGTGGGGACACCTGACTGTAGTCTTTGTACACCAACATATTAATATCCTTATTAGAACATAGTGCTCTTATTAACAGTGATTAGATGCACACTGTAAATCTCAGTGAGTAGGTGGAACTGAAGTAAAAGATAGGGATCAGGTTTTGCTTTGGTTTATTTTTTAAATTAGAACCGGAGCTTCAAATCAATTCTCAGCTGAAAAGAAACACTGTATTTTTGTCAATTGATCAAACCCATTGTTTCAAAACAAGATGTCCAGTTAATATTCCACTGTAAGCATAGATAGTTTATTACTGCAGGTCTTGCTTGAAACATTGTCCTGAATAGGCCCTAAAGAATGGTACCTTCAGTACATGTGTTAGAAATGTTAAAGAAATTCTGTCTGATTAATAACAATATAGTTTGTGCATGTATTGCTTGTCAAAATGGAATAATAGTCAATTACTTGCTCAACTCAGGAGCCTGAATGCATACTTTGAATTTCTGTTACTGGAGAAACACTTGAGCAGAATGTTCTGATCAGCTTATTTCAGCAACAGGCTCTTTTATTGACCTCATTTACTTATTTTTAAAAAATAAAACTTTATTTCTTATTACTTAGCAGGGAACTTGTGGACAACACCATAGAACACCCAAGCATTATACCACTGCACCAGCAAGCACTGTAAAAAGAGGTGGTAGCTGGGTATTATTTGTTTGTTTGATTGAGGCAATGCACACTTAAAAAAACAAACAAAAAAAACCACTGAGGAGAAGCAAATAGCATTTGGTAATGGAGTATAAAATACTTGATAAAATACTTCTAAATTGAATCTGAACACATCACAGCTCAGTCTTAAGAGAAGAAATACAGGCAGTTGTGATATTTGCAGGAGTAAATGCTCTACCAAAGTGTTAATCACTTTGTGGGCCGTTTTATTCATAATGAGTTACCTTAGAATTCTTACTAATTCCTCATAGCTAGACAAGTAGTAGTGACCAAGATGGCCTGAACAGGTTTGTGTTTTAATGGGTTATGCAGGGGCCTCATCCTACATTTATTGCCCCTTTCAAACTCCTGTGTAGTTTGCAATCAGCCATGCTCTGTGGATTCACTTCAGTAAGTTACTGTTTCTGGTATAAAATAGAAGTGCTGAGGCTCTGCAAGGGTAACTACAACATCATGATGTCTGGAATAATCTCTTGTTTTGTGAGTGAGTGGTTTCTGAGTATTGTGTGCACACTGTACATATTTACCTTATTTTATATTTTAATGAGAACACAGTATCATAAAACACTCTTTTTATGCTATCTATCCAACTAGATATCATTACGCTTCAAAAAGCCCCTGAAAAAATGCAAGCCTTTCTTACCTCTGTCCTCTCGCATATTCTCCGTTGATAATCTTCTATTAACACAAGTAAAGCTGTAACTGATATTTAATTCTGCCTTCTATTTCATTGTCTGATAACTCATGACTGTTGATGCAGAGTATTTGACAAGATTAATGGTACGACTAACATCTTTGTGCAACTCTCATTACCAGTTTTTATCTTAAAATCCACTTCCAAAAGGTAATATGGGCCCTTGAATGTGAAAACTACTGAATATCTTTTTAACCACTGAGCAGAAGGCTGCACTCAAGCATGTGAAGGATGTAGCCTTAATTAAATGCACGTCTCTGGTTAAATGTAGTAAATATTGCATATTGTGATATTCAAGAAGGCTGGAAAAAACACTGAATAATGTCTGAGAAATCTTTCTCTGTATACTTAAACTAATAATTCATTGATTTACTGCATTTTATAAGTGTTCCATTCTCAGTTAGGAGAATGTACTTCACTGAAATAACCCTATTTATGGTTTTAGAAAATATAGTCTACATAATTATTATTTATATTGTAGGTTATTTAGTAGCTTCTGGTGTTGCATTTGTTTTCTACTCTTTACTTCATTTTTCCTGAAAACGTTATAGCAAGAGTGGATGAATGCAGATGGGAGAGAGCTTTTACTGTCAAAATTGAATTTGATAAGGGGCATAGTAAGTCTAATGCTCTCTCCAGGCTTATGGATATCTTGTGTAAACCTAAACCAGTTAGTTATGATTTTACTGTATTTTGTGGTGGAGCTGCCCTTCCTGACTACTTGCCCAGTTCTGGTAGTTGAAAGGTTGGTGAATCACTTCAGTAGTTGATGGACTATAAACACTCTGCACTAATTACTTACCCATAGAAATAGGAAAAAGAAGTGCAAATCGAAGAAAAAATAGCAATAATTACTCTTTCTCGTCTCAACTCTTTCCTTTTCAGGAGCAGGATTCTCTATCAGTCTCCAATAGTCCCCTATTGTCCATTCCATAGAAGCAAATTGTTGTGGTTTTGTAGTTTAGGGCGCAAGTTTTTCCAAGTCAGGGTTGGTTGGGGTTTTTTTTCTCTCTTGGTGGGGGGTTTTTAGCCAAGATTCTCTTGTAACCTTATATGGTATTTTGAATTGAGTGGAAAATGATATCAAAACTCCTAATAGCCAAGAAATCTTAGTTCTACCGCTGGCCCTGGTAGACTGTAAACCAGAACTTTTCCTATAGATCTGGGATGTTTGATCCTTTGCAAGTCATGGCAATTGTGCGTCATTTCTGAAGAATTTTTTCCCTCACTTTAGTGGAAACATCAGGTGCATGGATTCTTGGGGAAACCAAGGAGACAGATTAATCCTTTTCCTTCAAGATATGTAATCCAGCTCTATCTAAAAGTTTTTATAGAAGTTGACATTCATTATGCTGGGCAAGATATCTAAACAATGGACAGAAAAGGTTTTTTGAAAACCTGATTACAAGAGATCTCAGGTGTTACAAAGTATAAGAATGCTGTAGGAGAGCACTGACCCTTAGGCAACTTGAGAGTAGATTTTCATAGGGAAGCTGCAGTATTTAAAAGTGAGGAGCAATTAAATAAACGTACTGAAAGATTTTGGAGTTCTTAGGTGACTGATATCCTTCTTTTAAGGTAGCTCCAAATTTCACCCTTTCATAGCTGATCATTTAGTTTGTGAGTTAACTGATGTCTTTATCCTTTTATCTGTTAGTTACCTCTAATAAAACCATTTTGTCTAATATTTGATCAGCAGTGGGTGAATTTGATCAGGTGATTTTATAAAAGATTTACCACACAAATGCAATATATAACCTGAGGATAGTATGTTAATCCAAGTCTTGTGTCACATACCAAAATATTTAGGCTTTTAAATACTGTGGAAATCTGGAAATACAAGAGCAAATTTTTAGAAGCAGATGATTTTGTCCTTTTGGGGGATATCAGGCATGGGCCTTGTCCCCTGGAATAAGGAAAACTTCTTTACGTTATAAGAAATGCGGTTGTGCAAATGTGAATAAAAATCAATCAACAATCTACTGTTATATTTCTACGAATATTAGTCTTCACTTACCTATGTTTGTTTGTGTCTTTCATGGAGATGCTATTTAGTGAACAAGCAAAAGGAAGATTAATTGTGATTTGGCAAGTATGAAAAGCTAAAATGCAACCTCCAGACCCAGTTCCAGTGGACTTGACGCTGATCTCCTTTTACCTAAGCCAAGTAAATTTAAGTCCTTGCCTAAGTTAAACAGTGCCAGATTAAGAGAAATTATTTGGTGTTAAAGCATTTGTTACTGCAAGTTTCTCAAGCAGATTTATTTCGCCTCATTTTGATGCATTTATGGAACCATAGTGAGAGGAAATGCAATAGCTGACTGTCTTAAAGCTCAAAAATATTTTCCTTCCAAAGCTTTTTTGTACTACAATGAATTTTTTTTTTTCTGGACACAGAGGCAGAAAATCTTGATATAAACATAAAGCTAATCTTCAGTGTAATATAAATTTACTGATTATTGAATCTGTATCTTTAAGTGTTTTATGTGTTTTGATTTTTTTTTTTTTTGTTGTCTTTAATCACAAGCATGTTACAAAGACCAGCTTACAGTAAGCATCACACTACTACTAGGGTAGTAAGTATTTAGAAATTAAAAGGCTGCACTGTAGGAGTTTTGGACAGCTTTCACTAATAGTTTTAAAATCTTGCAGGACAGGTGCATGCAAATATAGAATAAATATTTTTTTAAAAGCATTTAACCATTCTTCATAATTTCTGAAGAAAAGCTAGCCTATTTTTACTGGGAAAGAACTCTAACTTAAGTTTTTTGTTTATGAATGTTAACAAGTTGGGAAAACATTAAGATGCAATTTACAAATGAGTGAATAAATCAGATTTTGGACTATAATAATCTAATGCAGTAAAGACAAACACCCAGAAATAATTAAAATGATGGACATGTTGGTATTGCATGCAACCTGTTATTTTGCATAAAAAGGCCAAGTAAGGGGAAGATGTCCATACATTATGGGTTTAATTGGCAGTTTCTGGTTATTAGAATAGAGGGTTATTTTCATTCCTAATGTACTTAATGTGAGTTCAGTATTCGATAAAGGTTTATAGGTGAAACATTAGGTTAAGGGTTGACTTGTGAAAGGTTTAGTTTTTCTGGATTGACAGCTCTGAGAATCTGACAATATCTGTACCAAGAGCCAAACCAGCACAGACAGTGCTGCCGCCATCGTCTCATCACTCTGTATCTTTCCAGTGATGCACCTACTTTTATCCGGGGTTCATCTAGAGCTCTGAGATGTATTGCTTCGAATCCTGTCTGGTTTTGCTAAATTTACTTGCAAGAGGACTAAGCACAAGAATACAATGATAGCAATGCTTCTCTTCAAGATCCCAACCTCCTAAAAAGTGCCTCATGGAGCCTAATATACTATTTTATTGTAGCCAGCTGCTCCTTACTTTTTTCTAGGAGAAGGCTGAAAGCACTAAGCCTTCAGCAAATTTTTTTTCTCCTAAGTGGTAAAAGATTGTTACAGATGTCAAGGTGATCATTCAAATTCAGACTCCAGTAAATTTCTTTCCTCAAAAGTGGTAAGGGATAACAAGCCGCTCTTGTACTTTTTTAATACCCAGGATGTGACCTATTTCCCCATCTCTCATTCTGTTAAACGTGGATTGCTTGAAAACAGGAAGCTAAAAAACATGAGCTGGAAGCTAATTGTTCAAGGCTGTATCTCTTATTCATACCTATGTTTCCTTTCCAGTGATGCTTTTCAGAAAGAAAATGTAATCTTTGAACCTATTTATGGTAATTTTGCTCTTAATAACCTGACCTTTAAATAGTCTTTCCTCCAGTTTATATTCCAGCTATGTCCAAGTAAAATACAGTAGCTAAAGTCTGTGGTACTTATTTTTTAAGAGGGTTATACCTCCAGAAGTATGATGTTTCTTTGTGGACTTAAAGAAACGGAAAAAAAAAATAAATATTTTTTTCCCCATCTTGGAATGGAATACTTCAAAATTATAAAATTTATGGTGTTACATAATTTTATAATTAAATTATTTTTCATTCCTCATTATAAGATTCCACTTTGTCACGAGCAGATGGTCACGTTGCGTATTAAGTTGTAAATACACTTTAAAAAAAAGATTGCATGAGCTTTGTAAGATTTTTGGAGATATCCAGTGTGTCTCATTACAGATGGTAGTTACTGACTTGATATGATATGATAATGCTAGAATTTTCTGTCTACTGAATTAGTCTACCATGCAACTGTGGCTAGTGTCCTCAAGCAAGAAGAGATAGGAAATACTGGAAAGTTCAATCTCTAAAGTTTTATTCCATCTTGTTGGCATCACTTCCTCTATGATTCTAAACTTGATAAGTTTATCATTACAGTTGGCTTTTTAGTACTTAATATGATGAAAAGCGTTCATATATTCAATTATTCACCTTATTTTGTCTATTAAAGGACAATTTTGCCGAGATCTGAGAGAAGCTGCAAATATTTTCACTTTTTAAGGTAATTTTCCTTGTAAAATTGTCTTTGCTGTGTTACGTCATGTGAGTAGCAAAGTGTGGCAAAGTTTATTACTATTAAAATAGTATGATCATATGGGAAAGTAGCGCTATCTAGAAAGTTCTGTAGCATGAACTTCTAGTAAAAATTCTGAGTATTACAAACAGAGTTCCTTTAAGAACTTTTGAAGATTCCACTAAAAACCATGTATGACAAACTGGAAGAAGCAGTTTAAATGAGAAAAGCATAATATGTGGTAACAATCTGCATGATCTTTGAAGCAAAACATGTTTCAAGGAGAAGCTGGCTTTGAAAACATTGAA
This sequence comes from Myiotriccus ornatus, assembly GCA_036023395.1. Classification (NCBI taxonomy): domain Eukaryota; kingdom Metazoa; phylum Chordata; class Aves; order Passeriformes; family Tyrannidae; genus Myiotriccus; species Myiotriccus ornatus. The sequence continues at coordinate 7,217,101 of JAYRBT010000139.1, forward strand.
AATAAAATCCTTGTACACAAACATTGGGAAATGGGCTGCTCAGAAGAGGAATTTGGCTGCAATACCAACATGCTTAGGATTAAAGGAGGGGTTGTTCATAAGGCTGTTTCACGTCATGTACTGGTAGTTCTGCTAAGACTGCAGGTTAAACAAACAACCTGTAAGGTCTTTCTTGGTCCCACTGTCTTTGATCCCCTGAATTCGACTCATTTGTTTAGTAATTCCCAAATGTTATTCAAGTAATGTACATTAACAGGATATTGACTTCTCTTGAGGCTAACATCGATGTTTATTGAAAGGAGAAATAAATATTGACTGAAGTAAAGCCAAAGTCAATTTTTTCCTCAGAACTATAAACCTTAATGTTCACTGAAATGCCAAGTAAATATACAATGTTTGCCATTTAAATCTCAGCACTTCTGTGGAAATACATATAACATTACCACTGCTGTTTACATGCAAAATATGACTGTTGTAATAAATATATAAAAAGAATTTGCAAAGATTTAGGTTGTTCAATAACAGATGCACAGCTATGAAAATGTGATTTGGCAATTACGATCAATTATTTAGTAGTATCATGGCCTTTAGCAGAAAATGTTTTATTTGCATTTTGAATTAGAGGGGTTTTTTTTCTGTAGTGGATTTTTTTATTATTATTCTTAAGAAAGTAATGCAATGTATTTACTGCAAATGTGTACTTACACTAATTAAAGGAATTGTCATTTATTTGTAAGGGAGCTAAACATCTGCATGGTAAATGTGATTTGCATCCTTTTAAAGTATCTTGTCTGAAAGAATATATTTATGTATTTATGTATTTACAAAAATATGATCCATAAGCATGATCTAAGTAATTATTTGATATAGAAAGTGCTGCAGACAAGTTTATTGCTGTATTGTAATTAGTCGAGAAAGTGTCTCTAAGGATGAACTCACATCCAGGTTAAGTACTTGACTAGACAGAGGTATCTGTCTAGAAGTAAAAGCAGCAGATGATGTAACTGGAGATCCAGCTTTGTGAAAACACTAAGAAGTCTGACAGTAATGAAAGCTGGTTTCAGCCTCCTGGAAGTTTACTGATATAAGATCCTGTTTTCTTGAGTGATTCAGTCATGAACGACTCTTGTCATGAATAAATTACCAGGGAGGGTCAAGGTACAAACAGCCTTTGAGGAAGCCAGGTGATAAGTTCCATCAAAATCTCTTGTGAGCTTATTAATTGATTTTGAGTGACTGCATCTGGCTAAAACTATAACTGCTTGCAGTACTATTTGCACAAAACTTCATTAGAGTGATGAAGTCCAAGCAGATTCTGTAAATCTGATCTGCACTGTTAGTTTTGTCTTAAAGTTAAATGGTTTTCTTTATATTTCTGCTTTCTAAGTCAAGTAGAATAAGGTCTCCATGGTCTTCATCCTTGTAGTGGTGGATATAAAGGACTGTTTTTCAGTCTTTTTCGTTTCACTACCTGTCTTTATAATTTTTCATGTGATACCTCCCATTTAAAGGAAACATAATTTTATCTATGGTTAAGGGATTTCATGCTCACTACAGTGATCCATGCACAGAAAGGTCACCCTGAGTAAGATCTTCCTTTGACTGAGGTGGCAGTGGCACACTGTCTTTGTGACATTATCCATGATATCCAGAAAAGGCAATACTTTGTGGCATTTGTGCTCTTTTCTCTGGTACAGTCTTTGCTTCTGGCTGGCTGTCCACAGTGCGGAGTGTGACAGACACACTGCATGCAGCATTTTAAACTATTTTCTAGCACCACAAAACATATGTCTGACATCAGATGTTGGTCCAGTCTGTAAATGAGAAGGCATGTTGCAATATAATAGGTGAACTCCACATTTTGGACTACTGGTGTGTGCTATTTTCATATATGTAAACTTCAGGTAGCACTACCCCTTTCAGAAAGCCAGTACTTGGGAATGAAGTAGTGAGGTGTTTAAGGCAAAATTAGACACAGGAAGAGACAAAGTCAATGGGACTTCCAAAGCAAAAGAAACGCCAGAATGAATTTACTGAGATATCTGATATAACCAACACCTCTGCTGAATGATAGAAGTTGTTTTCAGGCAAGTTGCAGGTTGTGCATGTAAAAGTAATTATTAAATTTTCAGTTCTAGTTCAAAAACTGATGAAACAGAAAATACAATGCCCTCCCCCTTTATAAAGCTAAAATCAGTAATGTTACTTCTTCATAGAGAATGCTGTCATTGAATAACGTCTGCTGCCAGGAAAATGCTGAAGCAAGCTGTCTTATATTTTCAAAGCTGGCACTTCTGCCTTTGAAATAATCTTGTAGCTGTTATGTGATAGAATACTAAATAGAAGGCCAATTCCAGATCTTTTGACAATGTTCTGTTATAATGACTTTATTCTTATTATATCAAATGATTGATGTAGATGTAATCATTGTGGTTGATGGATGTTAGTGTGGCAGGGTGACATTTGATTTCTGTTCAGTTTGAATTCTAATTAGCTTAAAGAATAAATCTGTACAGTGTGGTTAAAAAAACGTTTACTGTACCTGTATGACTAAACTAATGTCTGACATTTATTTATTTTTATCAGTGTGGAAGGGTCAGCAATCCTTATTATTCTGATTTTAAAGTGAATTTTAATGCTTATGAGAGGAATTAGACTGACAGCTAGAGGAGAAGTCCTTTCTCAGTCTGCAAAAGAGACATAGCACAGGCAAGAAGGATGCTCCTGTCCTGCCTAGGGAGTCTTTATTCTTATTTATGGGAGAATAATTTTTATGGTCCTAGATCTGATGAACAGCAGTGCCATGTATTTCGGCCATGTGGGTTTGTATTATAACCTGCCATATGTGGGTTGTGGGAGTTTGAGGGAAAGTAAAATTTCACGGTCTGTTTCATGTGGGAGAAAAAAAGGGGTTGCTGATAGAGTGGCTGTGTGTAGGGATGACAGAGATGAAAAATGTATGGAATTTCGGTTACTTTCATCTTCCCTTCTGCACCTTCTTTCATCTCAAAGCTATTGCAGAGCAAGGGTAGTGACAGATTTGTTACTGGGAAGGTCAAGAAAAATATTTTCTTCTGGATATATAACTAATTCCTGTTCTTATTTTATTTTATAACTTTTATTACTGTTTTGGCCTATTTCTTGTTTTCAGTTGAGTTCAGCTCTGCCTCTTGGTGAGCTCTTAGGAGCTGGAGTGGTGATTTCCAGCTCTTGCCTGCTTGAAGACTAAATGCACCTGTGAGGTGGAGTTCATTTTCTTCATAGCAGCCTGTATGGTGCTGTGCTTGAGATTTGTGACTAAAACAGTGTTCTGCCTGTTGCTGATCAGAAGTTGCACAGCACCAAGGCTCTCTCTTTCTCTTGCTCTGCCGCCCACCTCAATGAGCACTGTGGGGTGGGCAAAAATACTGGGCAGGGAAACAACCTGGGCAGCTGACCCAGACTGACCAAAGGGCTATTTCGTGCCATAATAGTGTCATGCTCAGCAATAAAACCTAAGGAGAGGGTTTTTTTGGGGTGACCATGCAGACATGTACATATCTGCATGTGACTCTTAGCTGCTACTGTGATACTTTGATAGGCCATGTGGAATGCAAAGAGGATAAGTGATGTGTGAATTGGCTTTGCCAACATCTGTGAGCTTTAATGTTATAAAAAAAGACTTACAGTCTAGTAAAAGTAACTCTTGTGATTCATGCTCTGGTTCTTGCTGTCCTTGACATTCATTTTGAAAACGTTTCAGAACAACGTTGTTAATTGCAAAACGTGGAAATGCTGTGCTTTTCTATTTTCATTCCCTCCACTCTCCTTCGTCGCCTAACCCCACATGATTTCAAATTAATTTATAAAGGTGAGCTGACCCTTGAGCTGGCATAAATCGTTGAGCTGGCTTGTTGCGTAAGTAATGTCTATTTTATGTTTTGTTTAAATGAATGTGGTTAGATTTCAAGAGCAGCTGCTCACATATGTTGTTCTGGTCAGTGCATAGAGGGTTTCACAGAGTCCTCCAGCAGAAGTGAGAAATTGAACTTTATTTTGTTGAAATGAACATACTCCATTAGAAGCTGTTGAGAAAGCTGTATTAACATCTGTAGGGAGCTCTTATGAGGAACCACAGTGTGTTTTGTAGATCCTAAGGCAGGCAGGTTCAGTTTGTCCCTTTTTATTTCATAGATTTCACCCAGGTGGCTTCACTTTGAGACCAGTGATTTGTCTGATTGAAAGGATGTTTTGTAAATGCACAAAGGTTTAATTTCAGACTACTGAGAGAAGGGCAATGGCTTCAGTAGTACCAGTGGTTAACCACCATCACTGTTAAATATTTATGACTTATTCTTAATTTGAATTTGTCCAGATTTAATGCCAAGGTCTTTCTTAATAGTAGGTCTTTCTCTGCTGCATTTGAAAAGCACTTTAGTACCCAATACTTTCCCCTCATGAATGTTCTTACACACTCTAGTCAAGTTACTGCTCAGTCTTCTTTTTGATAAGCTAAACAGACTGGGCTATTTCACTCTCTTGCTTTAAGATGTTTTGTCCAATCCTTGAATATTTTTTGAAGCTCCTTTTTTTTTTTTTGAATATCTTCTTCAAATTTTCATTACATTTTTCAGATTATCAGACAGAGGTGGTATATTCTGGCATTGATCCAAGTGATACTGTATTTAAAGATAAAATGACCTTTCCACTCCTTTGTTTGTACATGAGCCTCTTTGCTACTGCCTGCATTTTTTTTCCCCAAGATGTATGACTTCAACTGTATTAAAATATGTTTGATTTAGAAGACCTGCTTTATTATGTGTACTATAAAATACAATATTTAAAGTTAAATACATGTTACTTGTGGTTTACTATTCTATATCTTCATGTTGAGAGAATTCTGCAAGAGTAATTTGGAAAATATTCCTGTGAATGAAATGAGCTTCAGAACTTATTTATAATTTTTTCTGTTATAGTTAACGTATTTTAGCTATAGGAATAGATAATTGTGGTCTAGACATTAGAAAAGTCTTGTTTGTTATTTATGGAGATGCACTGAATGAACTCTTGACATTTGATCTTCAGTCAAGTATCTGTCTATAATTTCCCTCAATTATTATTATGACTTAAATTTAAGTAGAAATGCTTGAAAAACATAACTGATGTTATAGGAACAGCTACTGATCTCATGTAGCAGTTGTTTGGTGTGGTTTTGTGTTTTGTTTTGGGTTTTTTGTTTGTTTGGGTTTTTGTTTGTTTGGTTTTTTATTCTCTGTATTCCTTGGCTCCTCAACTCTCAAGTTCTAGTCTGTGTGTTTGTGAACTGATCCTGATTGGTGAACTTTCCCTATTGGAACCAAGTAATAGTTGTTTTTAGTTAATAATTCACTTAAAAAAAAAAACAAAAACAAAAACACTTTTGAATTAAACAAGTATTTGCTTTTAGGTTCATATGCAAAATAAATCTTTGTTCCTCTCTCCTGAAAGTTTAAATATTCTGAGGTATTTGAGATGATACATGACATTAGTTTTCCTCTGAAGTTTTCTTTGAAAAGATTACAATTTCAAAAATATTTAAATCAACTTAATGTTGAAATTACATTTCTGTTGTTCAGTTCCCTGAGAAGATCAAATGAAGCTTTTGAGTTGATCAAGCGCCAGTTTTAAGAATGAATTATTTACACAACTTTAATCTAGATATCACCTAACCTTTTTACTTGTCTCATTGTATCTGATTGATGCACGATGATTGGAAAAAAGTACGTGGTTCTAAATATGGAAAAATTCTTAAATATGTAGAAGTTCAAAAGTTTTTTGCAGACCAAATTAATCCTGTAATAAAACTTGAAGTTGGATTTTTTTTTAATTTTTTTGTTTTTTAGCCTGATTCTCCACTCTTTTTAAAGGAGTTTAAACTTCTGGAGGTTCTCAGCTCCAGTGAGCGTTGTTACACGTCATCACTCTGGTGATAAAATACAACACCATTTTAAGGTAAAGGAAGGGAATAAAGGAAGCACTAAGTAAAAAAAAAAAAAAAAAATCAATTGCTGTAAAAACAGACAGAGGGCCTAGAGTCAGATAAACAACTGGATTCATGTTGTGTCCATCTAAAGATGGATAAAACCTGTAAGTTTGGGTGTCTTTGGCATTATTTCAAAATTAATTGGTGCGGAATTTTAGTTGGAAGAGATTGGTGGTTTTCTGAGAAATTGTTCTATATTCTCAGTTTGCCATACCAATTTTAGCACTCTTCAAAAAGTGTTTCTGTATCAAAACACTCTATAAAACTGCCTATCCCTGCCTTGAGAGGTATAGTGGAAAGGAAAACAAAAGTGTAGTGTAATGTAGGCCCTCAATGCATGTAGATTCTTCTGGAGGTTCCACCTTTTCTGTGAAGGGAAATAGGGAATAGCAGGTTATGGAGAAAGTAGAACAATCTGAAACTATCCGTGGACATGGTTAGATTAGAATAAAAAATTATACTTTTGTTTAGTCGTAGACTTTCAAAAGAAAGGTAAAAGACTGAGCAGCCCAGAGGTTGTTTTTGCCAATTAAAATGTCATCCTGTCAGCTCAGATGCTGGCCAAGAAGTGCTGTGACACATGGTCCAGAGTTTTAAAA
>JAYRBT010000139.1:7230233-7247067 GCA_036023395.1 Myiotriccus ornatus
CCTGAAAAATCCAATGCGCAGGCTGGAAGGTGTAAAGACCTTCCCCGGTTCTTCGTTCGCGAAGTCTGGCCATTATAGAACACCTGGCAATATAATATAATGTGCTAAAGAGGGCAACATCAGTGAGATGTGTCTCTTTTGAAGCAGGGATTTGTGGTACTTAAAAATTTTCTGATCAGTCCACTTGGTCCTTGCCTGAGGATGTTAAAAATCACTACTAAGTTCTGTTCCTTGTAGTATTTCAGAAATGAACAAGATGGTGATGAACATACAGTTCTCCATCAATATTTGCTTGTTAGAGGTCTGACCAAGAAAGAGATCAATCCTTTTTGATGAATACCTCAGGTATCACCACCTCTCAGATAAGACACATCTTCTACCTTACAGGTGATAGCATCAGATTTTATCAGCAGGTGTTGAAGGATGGAGATGGGTTCAATCAGTATCAGCTGACCTTGCACTGAGTTTGAACCAGTTCCTTATGGTTCTCCACAGCAAGCCCAGGAAGACTTGTAAGTGGTGCATTTCTAAGGATTCTGAATACCATTGGCAGAAAAATCCTGAACTGATCAGCATTGACTGCAGTCCATGCAGCCTTCTGAAATTTTCTGTGCCTTTTGTTTGGTTGAGACCTCTATGCTGTATTTATGGGTTGAATCCATTTAATCTCTTAGTAGTCAATGGTGTTGCATGGGTAGAGATGTGAGAGATGGTTTCATGTTACCATACATCCTGGGAAATGTCTCTCTTAGAATATAACCCAACTCTTCTCAGTAAGACCTATGGGGGAAAAAAAAAAGTAGACTATCTTTTTTTAGTTTCCTCCTGAAAGTGCTAGTAAGCACTGCTGTTCCAAACAAAAAAATTTCAAGGAAACCTCTTCTCAGTTATCAGTTTAAACTGAGCTTATGAGAGTAATTCAAAGTGTCTCTGTACTTATCCCTCATGTCTAGTTATCATTATACTTTTTCAGATTTGGAAGTCCCTGAAGAGTCAGACATGTCCATGAAACACAATAGGCTAGTTTATCTGAATTTTCTACCCTCTAAATGTAAGTTTAAATCTATATTTAAGAATGTGAAAAACTCTCAGACTGTTCCCCCCTGCCCCCACTTGTATATTTATAGTGATTTCTGATGGATCACGGGGTGTAAGGAGAGACATGAAACTGAAAGAATATAATCAGAATATATAATGGAATGTATACTGCAATTACTTAAAACTGCCTTATAATGCGATGAAGAAAACCTTTGTAATGGTGTCATAGTCTGAAAGATCTCTACAGGGGAAATGCTTGGGAACTGAACAGCTGATATATGTAGGATTGAGGCTAGACAACATGCTAATGGATAATGCGCTGTGGGAACTTGTCTTTAATGGATGCTGGATTAATTATATAAGTACTTTATGTAAGCCTTTTTCTTCCCCAAAGTATTTCCATTCTAAATGTTGAGAGTTAGACAAACAGTTATCATGAGTCATGTTATTCTAGTTTGCTATTTAACTGTTTTTATTAGGGTCTAAATTTATGTACTATTTATTGTCTTATTAATCTCAGATATCTTAAACTATGCTCTTGACAATATTTCAGGTAATCCAAAACCAAATAGGTTTCGGATTAAAAAAGCAACGTTCTGGAGCTTATTCTTCCCTGCCCCTCTAACTTCTCCCCAACCCAAGTCAGCTTGAGCACATCCCAAGCCTCAACCTGTGGTAGGTCATAGATAGAATTTTGATTTCATGAGTAAATAGCTTGAACAAAACACATCATAAATATATGATCTTGTGCTCCATGATAATGTTCCTAGTGTGTTTTGTTATACACTGGCATGCCTTTTTTAGAAAATAATGATCTACTTTTCCTTTTTTTTTTTTTTGGGTATAAAAACTAAGTTATTTTATTTAGGTGTTTAATAATGTGTTTGTGCTTTGAAACCATTAAGGTGCTTTTGAAAATCTTGACCTTTGAAAAACTTGACCTTCACAGCCAGGTATTAGATACCCAATTTGGGAACTGTTGACTCTATAACACTTGGTATAAAATATAATACCTTTTAATAGCAGATTGTTAACTGATATGAAAGTGTTCTATCAGTTGTAATCAAATCCAACCTAGACTTCTGCCTGCAACTACTGGAAAGCAGCAGAACAAGGGGAACAAGCTTAATGATTCTGAAGTGAACATTAACTGGCAATTCTCTCATAGTTTAGGTTCCTGGGATGATTTTAACACTGCCTAGGTCATCATCCTCATCCTGAAAAATACCTTGGCCAGACCAGGAGAGAACTATAACCAAAACTGAGTTCTACTGTAACTTCCTCATGCCTATACATACAACGGAAGATGAGTGTTGGGAGAAAATTGGGGATTAGTTCCCTGTCACACGTATGTCATATGTTGCTGGAGAAGGGAAGAGAAAATCCTTGATATCTTCCTCTAATATGCATCCATGAAGCCCCAGTGGACCATAAAATTAATTATGTTGATATATTTTGAAGTCAGACTGGGATCCTTTGGTTCATTTAATCTGATCTCATGTATTAAAGACATCAGGGATCTTGCTCAGGAATCTCTGCATTGGAATTTATTTGGAAATCTTACCAGTTCATCTCACCATTTCTTTTACTCCATGTTCATTTCATGTCTTGTTCCCCTTACTGCAAAGCACATTCTCAGCAGTAAAATTTTTTTTTTTACCTTTTTTTTTTTTTTTTTTTTTAAATTGGTGCATGTAGCTTTGCTTCAACAAAGGAAAAAAAAAAGATAGAGGCTGGCTTTTTAATACATGTAGAAATGATACTACTGTACTCTTAGAAGACAAAAGATTCCTTGTGCTTATGAAATAAACACAAATTAAGTTGCTGTTGTAATTCTGGATTCCTTCATTATCTATTTGCATTAGTATTTTTAATCCTTTTAAGCTCTTGACCTCAGTTATACCTTGCGAAAAAGATTTCCAAAAGCCGTTTGCATTAATGTTGATAAGTACTTTCTTTTAATATTATTCTTGTTCAGATTCACTGGGTGTATCCTTCCAGTGTTCTGAAATTTTGAATTGGTTTATTTAGAGCAGTTTGCTGATTTCTTGTCTTTTGCATGTCTTCCCCTGTATATGGACAGCCACATAGAGCCTATCACAGTGTAGTAATTTTCGTGCCTGGTTAATTCTAAACAAGTTCTCAGCATTCATTAGGAATCCCTTTTACTTTTGCTGTGTCTGGATGTGATTTGTTTTTCCATTCTGAATGTTCCCAAGGAGTCAAAGCTGCGTCATTCCTTGAAATGCTATTTTTTTCCAGAAATGGGTTTTCCTCCATTCTTTGTTCTGAAATACAATTTTCTGTGTACTAGAGGGCACTGCCCAAAAGTCACCTTTCATTCTTCTGTAGTAACAAGCAGATACCAGGGTTGTTTCATGTAATAAATTTAGGAAATGCTTAAAATCTGTCTTTTTGGAGACTATGTTAGCCTTTTAAAAATATATTATCTTTCTTTGTAGCATTTCCGAATACCATTCTCTAAGAATTAAAATACTTTCCAACTATGGCAACTTGTCCCAAAACAAAGATAGCAAATTTTGCAGTATACCTTAAATAATGTTACATTTGCAAGTAACCCAAATCAAATTGAAGGAAATGGATATGTGATTTAATTTTTACAGTACTGGATGTTGTATGTTGTATATGTATTTTATTTTTTTTCCAAATTGATATTTTCTCATTATTCAATGTCATACCTGTGTTTTCTGCTTTTCAACTTCTTCAGGTCAGGTTTTATCACGTGATATACAGTTTAAACTATTTTTATTTTTAAACTTGCAGTCAGATTTGAACCACAGATGATTAGTTATGTAGACAGTAGAGCTCTGTGTTTGCTAGACTGCTTCTGTCATCTTTATTTTGTGTATTTTGTGTATGCTTGTCTTTAAGCTAGTCTAGTTCTTAGATGATTTTTATTTCCTATCAAACTTGTGATCATTTTTAGTATTATTCAGAAATGCTTGGCATATGGAAGAGTATAATTAACTAACCAGCCTAATTTGGAAAATTAGCCTGACATGCCAGGCTCTGAGAACTACCATTATATTTTAGTATGTAAAGTCTACTGATTTTCATTCCTTTACAATTTTCTTTCCTCTTGATCATTTTCTACTTTTAGCAGTCTGAATGCCTGAAGATACTTACAGTGAATGTTATTCACTGGTCATGGCAAACCTTCAATTAAGAGACTTTGATGCAGCGTATATCATTATCCCATTATCGAGTCATCCTTTTCTTTGCTGGTTTTTAAAGTTATTTATATTTTGTTGAGAAATGTTCTATTCTCTATTAGTATTCTTTAAGATGTTTTTTCAATATCTCCAGTTACACAATACCACCCTGCACAGTGATTGTCGTAATTCAGAAGTATAGAAGGCTCTGTGAAATAAAACCCAAGACATATTTAAACCAAGAAAGCAACACAAACCAATGTAAAAGAACTTTTCTATAAACCGCTTTCCCTTTTATCCTCTTTATAAAATTTTCATACAAAGCGATCACTTTAAGATACAAGATTAATTGTGACACACAAGGTGCTGACAGCATTGTCAAAAGAGCAAGATATTTGTTTCTATTTTAAAGTGTTAAGCATTTGAATTTAATAGTAAAATACTTTATTTAAAAAAGGCATAGCATTTTGTAGTCTACTTTGCCACCTATTCCAAGTAGGTGGCTTATCTTTCCTTGTAGACAAACTCCCCTGTTAAAAATCAAGCCCTTTTCCATATAACTGTCATAGAGAGCTTGCACTCACCTTTGAAGAAGAATTATATCGAAGGTGTGAAAGGGTGGTGGATCTAGGGAAGAGAAATGGGCAGGCTTTTAAGGCTATGATATTTGCTTGTCAGGCTTAAAACATCTGTTTTTGGCATTACTAATTAGCAAGTCATGGCATTTATAATTTGTCAGAAATTAGCTCAGTACAATTGCTTTTTTTTTTGGCTCTCAAATGTCTTTCTTGAAATTTTATTTTCTGTTCATATACCCTTGTGATGCAAATGTTTGCTGAACTTATTTACCTTGGTTCTGGCTTTGTTTGTTTGTTGATTTTGAGGGTTTGGGTTTTTGGTGTTTTCCTGTTTGCTTTGTTTGTTTTTTCTCCCATGTAAAAATCATGGTGTCATTTAAAAAGTCCAAATAATCCATGACAGAAAATTATTTTGAAGACGCTTCAAATAATTTTGAAGGTGCTGGCAAAGACTACAGTAGTAATAATCCTTGTGCCCTAGGAATTTAGTAGGAATTATTTTTGGTCTTCCTAAATATATGGGATGAATAATTCTTCTTTTTCCAGAATGAGGTTGTGATTTTGCTCCCTATGTGTCCCATAGGATGGATACTTTTCCGCTTCAGGACTTGCTCGCAATGGAAACATCATTAGAGTTAATAGCGCAGGAACTGTGTGGGCTAAGTCCATATAAAAACACATTGAAAATAACCCCGCATTATAACATTTATTATTGCTAAGAATAAAATGTTTACTTTTAAAACTGAGTGCCAGTTTTCAGGCAAAGTTTTGGTGCTGTTCCTTTCTCTCCACCTATAAAAATCCAAATAAGAAATCAAAGTTCTTGACAAGATTTTTAAAGTGCTTGTTCACATAATAGCACCTCCTCTCTTTTTCTAATAGTTCTCTTTTTCTTAATAGTTTGCTCTATAAGTTATAAGAGGTTAAACAAAATAACAATGAAGAACCAAGCGGATGTCATTTATCTCAGAAATATCAACGATAGTTTCTTTTGAATATTGCACTTACTCACAAAGACGTAAATTGATTTCCAGAGCTCTGAAAGTTCCTCGGGTTTTTTGATATAATTGATGAAAAAGTCTTCAGTTTAAAAAAAACAGGTTGAAAACATCAGTGGTCTCCCTAATTGAATATTTCAATAAAAAACAGCAGAGAGATCTTTATAAAATGAAGCACCTATATATATATTTTTAATTGTGTGCTAATAGGCACTTTCACCCTCAGTAATTTGTCTCCTCTCTCAATTAAAACAATTACAGAATCAAATATATGAATATTAATATAACATTTAAGTTTATATTTTATTATACAGAAGTCAAGAAATTAACAGTTGATTTTTCCTAGCACAACCTTATCTTCATACCCCCAAGTGTATACTACAGAGAAGGACTTTATTTTACAATTACACCACATGAATACATAAATACATTTAAAAAAAAAAAAAGCTGTATTTAAAAGATTAATTGCAGAGTAACTCTGCTGGTTGCCTTAACTTAAAAGCAGGAATCACAGCGGTACAAACAAGTGAAAAAATTAACTATTAAACTCTTAATAGATTGTGAATATTCCTGTGTCAAGAGGATGCTGAGTTTCCTTTTCCTGCTGTACTCATTATAATGTGGGAGAGAATACTCCAACTTGCTTGTATTGAAAAGTATGAGTGGTAGCAGATACTCCTGTTCAGGAGTCTCTGAACCAGGAGACTTCATGCAAAGTATGGAGGAGTTGCATTGAGGTGATGTTTAGAAATCGTGGCTATTACCATACATGTATAATGAGAAGCTATTAATGTTACCCCTGTATGGCAAGAAAGTAGCTTACATTGCCATTTTAACTTGGCAAGAGGTTAAACGGGTTGGCTGAAGAAATGAAGCTACATAAAATTCATGTGATTGGAAGCTGAGGATTCGTTACTTCTAGTGATAGATTGGCATTGATGCATAACTTCTAAAATTGCATTAAAAATTGTGGTACTAAATTATGATAAACTTTTGTAACTAGTATGATGCTTTCCAGAGTTTGGGAGAAGCTAGTTCCCAGATGATCTTCAGTTTACTTGTTATTGACTCTGTCAGATTTATCAGTTGTGCAACGCTATGGTGGCAAGGGATGTGCTGAAACTATTTTCCATTTCATCTTCTTAACTGCTTGACTGTAGGTTGTACAGGACTGGTCATGGTCACAAAGAAGTCAGCGGCTGAGCTGCCATGGAGTTCACTAGTATGTTGCTTTTCTGTGAGAGGAATCTGTACATGTGTACTGCTTCAGACAAATTTGAGGCAGCTCTGACCCTATCCGAAAACGGGATCTGGCCCACTGACAATCCTTATGAGTTTGCATCCTCAGTATTCAGTAGTGCAGTTCACTCTCCAGAATACTTCACCTCTGCTCATCTGCTTGCTCTGGACAGCTCTATACTGATCATCACTTCAGGATTTTGGAAAGTCTCCCAAGGCTACTGAGCCAGACAAAAGCAGAGTAAGGTAAAAGCACAGTGTCACACTTTATACCATTTAAAAGCAGAAGGTACTTTCCAGTTTTGAAATGAAATGTCTAAACCAACAACAACAACAAAAAAAAAAAAAACAAACAAAAAAAAACAAGCAAGCGAGTTTTTTCTTTTCCCTGCCTCACTGTGAAAGAAAGATGTTGAATGGGGGAGGGTGGTTGACAAATACATAAGAACTGGCCGAAGCCCTCGTTAGAGACTGATGGCTGTCAGAAGACTCTGTGTGTGTGTGGGGGGAGTTGTTTTTTCCCTCTCCTGAGGAAACGGCACAGCACTTGACTTTTGCCTGAACACAGGCAAGGTGTGCGTTGGAAAAGCTCTGAGGTATTTTTGTTCTCGGCCTGGTCATCTGGCTGTTTTCTGGCCCCGGTTTGCCGTCGTTCCCTGCACTCTGTTCTGTCCCCAGCCCGGACCTGCCCGGAGTTCATCGGAGATGTTCGACCCACCTGCGGAGGAACTTTCTGGAAAGGAGGTCGCCCCCTGTTGAGCCCCCACAGAGCAGCCGCAGTCTCTGCTCCTCCATAGATCCAGCAGCGCCCCCTCCTGATCCTGGTTAGAATTGCGCCAAAATGCAAAAAGTACTGAACTGTTTGCCTTTTTGAAGGGGATTGTTGGGTACAGGATTATTGTTTGGTTGTTTCTGTTGTTCTGCCAATACACATATTTCCTTAAACAAAGGGATGGGATTTTTTTCTTTCTCCATGCTTCCTCAATTGGAGCCTCGTAATTTCGGATTTTACAATTGCTTAGAGGGAGGAGTTTGATCTTCCTCTGAATTCATTCTCCTTAGCAAAATATTTCTGTCTCATTAAACTGAGACAAACAAACAGAATTCTCTAAATACAAATAGATGCAGTGAGATCAAGCTTAAGAAGTTTTGGTCCAAAGTGTTAGTTTCTGATAATTTAGCAAAAAGAATGAAACCACCAACTCTGCCCTAAATTGAATGTTGCCACAATTGCAACACTGTAATCACAGGTTTTTAAGCTCACTTTTTTTTCTAGGGGGAAGTTTTGAGACTACAACATGGCAGACTTAAAACTTTTCTGAGTGAGGCAGAGGGTTTCTTCTCATTTGGCTTGCTGGAGTCCACCACTGGTAACTCAGTGGCTACAGAAGTCTGGAGGGAAAAAACATCAGCTTTGCATAAGAAAGTGTGTGTGTACTTTGTATGTGTCTGTACCAATTAGGTATATGTGTCTTTGTATGTTTGATATGCATATTTATATTTGACTGTTTGAAATCACTAGCTTCTCTTATTTGGTGAAGTGCTATTGAAACTTCACATGCTTTCCAACTGAATACACTTAACTGAAGTTTAACCCTGACTTCAAATTCCACTAAAAAAAAAAAGAATTATTGAGTCCTATTTTAAATATTTCCCTTTAAATACAAGTGTATGATATCAGGTTAGAGCTAAACTAAATTACTGCCTTTCCATTTGGAGGTGTACTACAGTGAAAATAGTACAGTGTGGCAGTACAAAATTTTGCCCCTGAGACTGAGTCTTAAACAGTTTGGTGTGTCCATGCGTCTCTAAATTTAAAATGAGCTAATTTAATGCATGCTTAGGGCTTTAGTCCTTGCCCTCTGGTCCCTACTGTAATGTGTGTCTGTGCACTAAGGGGAATGAGGTTAGAAAGGGTAGAAAGAGAGCCTGCAAGAAGGCTCTTTGGAATGCAAAAGCTGAGGGCTGAAGGATGCCAGCTGATGTAACTGCAGCTAGTCAAACTGCTGGGGTGTGAAGCAGGAAGCACTGAATATCCTCCTTTCCAGCAAAATATCATCACACGCATCCTTTAGGGAATGTGCAGTCCTCTCTTTATGAGCAACAAGGAGGGAGGTGTAATTTAAATAAACTAACTAGGTATTTGACAATCTGACATTTTTTCACTTCATTGACACCATTTATCTTTGAAACATTGGATAGTAAGCTCTGCCCACTGCACTGAATAAGGACAGAAATGTACTCAGTCAAGAAGTGCCGTGTTTTTAGAATGAAGTTATACAACTGTTGGTGATGGGTAATGCTCCTTGCTATTTTTTTGTACAATGGAACTGCTGGTATGATCTTATATGTTTGTATTTCCTTCCTATGAAGAGAAGTGTCAAAAAAGAGTGGATGCCTTTATGTAATTGTCTCACTGGACTACTTTACGTAGAAGGGCTGCTGAATTATAAGGAAATGATTTTTCAACATTAAGGATTTAGGGCTTTCTGCAAGGCTGCTGTAGGAAGGCCTCAGAGACAGCGAGTGTCAGCAAGCCAGTCTTTTGGATTTTATCACTTTAAGAAGTGAGCAGCTCACTTTTTGGTATTTTTTGTTTATTTGTTTGGTTTCTTTGGGGCTTTTTCCCCTTTATTGAAATATGGGCTCCTGGTGGCTGCTGACTTGAAATGCTGATGTTATGGAGCAGCCCAACGCAAACCAATAAAGCCTGTTATGGGTACAGTCAGTAAATTCCTGCCTATTTGAAAGAGATATTTTTAGATTCTGCATTTAGAAAAATTACATCATTTTAAACATAACATTTTGTGATTAAGGAAAGATATTTTCTGGTTAAAAGGCAAACATGAAGCAATGTGCTCACCTCCTTTCTGTCGAGGAATCTAATGTGGAGCATGATTGATTTGAAAATTGATACAGTCATATATAGGAATATAGGGGTGAAAAGTGCTCATAACATACTGAGCCTTGTCACAGGTAAAACTGTAAATGCAGTGGCTTGTTATTTAAGAAGTAGTTTTCTCTTTCATATTAATGGCAATAGCATGATACTGGGTACCAGCTCCTGTGTAGTTGTATCCAGCCTTTGTCTTAGTGGCTTTTCTTTTGCCTTTTATTTTTCTTCCTTTTTTTTAAAAATTGTTTTCAATATATTTAGATTGTTGAAGTGGTGCTTGCATCCTCCTGTATTTATGTGGTAGCAGTATGCAGTTTAAAAGAATCCTTTCAAGTTTTAAATTCACCTTTGTTTTTCTTCTTTCTTTTGTTGACACAAGAGAGGAGATTTGTCTTCCTTACATTTTTTTCTTTTTCTTTTTTTTTTTTTTTTTCTGAAGGTCTGTGTGTGATGTCAAGTTGTCTGTAGGTGATCTCCCTCAGTGATATGGACATCACTACTAGATGGATTAGATGTCTGCAAATTAGATTGCACTGACTGCCTATGCAGTGTGCAGTTACAGTTACGTACCCAAAGCCCCCATTTCAAAGACAGCAGACCTGAATCAATTGATAACATTTGAGTTTGTCATCTGACGTCTAAGCCTGCTTTTTTTTTGGTTGGTTGGTTGGTTGGTTTTTTAACATGAAGCAATTCTGTGCCTCTTTCTTCCTCTTCTTCTGAAAGTTGAGTTCTGCTGTTTTCTTACAAGCTGTAGAACCTGCTGTTCTTTATTACTCTCTATTTGTGTGTGTAAATAGGTATTATGTACTTAAAGCAGCAGGAAGGTTTTTTTTTCCCTTCCCCTGTTGATTAGTTTCTGACAGAATCTGCATGTACTAATAAAATTATATACTGCGTTGTTTAGGCAACATAAAAACTGATAGTAAATAATTAAGCTTTGTCTGTGCCATTAATTTCCGTTGTAAATGCAATATTTTCATAGTCATAGAAATTAGAATTGGAAAAATATGTATTATGCCATTCAGTTCAATCTCATCCACTGCAAGATTGCCTTGGTTTATTTAGAATGTATATTTCCCAGTGTTTTACTTTAACTAATCAAGTGAGGAGGCTTTCAGCATTTATCTTGGGAAACTAATCCAGAGCACAGTGGGTCCCATTATTAAGATATTTTTATTTTGTGCCAAAATTTCTCTCCTTTTCTCTCTCTCTCTCAATTTTTTTTTGTTTAAAGTTTCTTTTAAGAAGCATTTCCAGCATGTTCTTAAAATCCATAAACTGTACAGGGTTACACCTCCTTTTTTTTTTTAATTGGGTTTTGGATTTTTTAATAATAAAATATTGGAAATATTGCCACACTTGCAGGATGGATGGATGACTAAGGATTGCTCGGGAGTTTGCAATGCAGCCTACTCATTTAGTGTGTAACTTAGACTTACATGCCTTGCTAGCTAGACCTGAACTTTGATTTCAGCTTATGTTTTTTCTGTTTGTTTGTATCTTGAAGTTTTTAATATCAGCTTTCTAAAATGGCTTTATTTTTACCTTTTCTGTAGAAATAAGCCCTTAATGAAGATTATTGCGAGGTTTCTTGTTCCTAAATTGGAATAATTTTTATCCACTAAAGAATGATTTGCCATTTTCCATACCTATGGTATTAAATGAAAGTGGGAAGAGACCATTGCTCCTTTTATCTATTTTCTAAATAGTCACTTCTGCATTCAGTTATAATTATCTTTACCTATCCCCAAAAAAGGCTGTGTGGTGTAATAGAAGTTCTGGAGATGCTGTTCGGGAATGTGGGGAAAAAGATGTAAATTTATTTGTGCCCCATAAATAGCACTTACTGGAGATGCGTTGTTTGTAGGCATAAAATGTAAACATGAAATATTCAATAAACAACTGATTTCTGTGAAAATACTTTGGGTGATCACAGGGAAGTCATTGTAACAAATATTAACACCTGCTCTTCTGACTGTTGTACTATAGTTGCAACAATCAACACTGCTTTTCTGCAGCAGGACTCTTTCTAGGAACAAATGCTGATATTTTTTGTTCATTCTATTCCATTTTATTTAATCCTTGCTCATGAGATCCAGTAAAGAGAATACCTTCAAAACTATTTTGCTGACAAGAAATAAGTTGACATCTGTTCTGGATTAATATAACTAAATATGTTATCTATTCCTTAGAATATTCAGGATATGATTTTATTGATTTTTTTTTTTAATAATAATTTTTTTCTGCCCTTTGTGGGTGGGTCCCAGATTTCTTTTACAATCCTCTTCTCTGAGAATTGCTAAGCAGGTATGTAAAATTCAAAATGGTGAAGCTATTATGCTGTTGTTGAAATATCACTTGCCAAAGTCTGTCACCAGTTAAATTGTTATGTGACAGAAAAGGGGATCAGGTAGGGGCATCTTTGACAGCCAGGTCTTTTCCTGGGCTGAAATTTGTGTCCTTGTTTGGGAGGATTCTAATTTGTTTAAAGTAGTGCTGGCAAGAGGCAGCACTAATGCTTTTCAGCCATCAGTTAGTCTCAAAAATGAGGGCTGAAATCCTAGACCCATCACAAAACTCTTGAAGGAAATTTTGATTTAAAATATGAGGATGAAAGACTACCTTGTTAGTGCTAGACTCATACCTAAGAGATGAAAGAAACTATCAAATAAGAAATTACCATATATAACTATTTTACTGAAAAAATTATTAAATCAGAGTGATCACGAAGAAACATTCCAATTTCTTTTGTTCCTTTCTTTTTTCCTTGTCTTTTCTATTGCTCTTCTGCTTAAAATTCTTGATGCAACAATATAGACTTGATTACAGCAGAGTAGATTATGATTTTCTGTTTGAAAGGATATTTATGTTCATTATGCAGAGATCTTTCTGTGCTTCTGATTGTCTCCAGTGGTTAGGCATTTGAACCTCCTGGATAGCAGCTAGTATAATCCAGCTCTAATAAAAATGTAGTTTATGCATATCACAGGAAGGTTTTAGGCAGATGTGAGCTATTCATACTCTCTCCTCAGGAGAGACCTAAAATTTTCTGTTTTAAATAAAGTGCCTTCTACCAGTTAACTTTAACTGGGCAAAAGTATTAAAAAAAATTCCTGACATTGGTTCATCCCCTTCTGTGACCCTCTCATGTTTAATTGAGTCTGGCCCAATGACAAGACCATCCCTTCTTTATCACACTATTCTAGTTCCACTTCTGGTGGCCAGTCACTCAGAATTGGAGGCATTTTAATGAGAAGAGCCTGTGGGATGTAGCCAGTTTCTTGATTTGGTTCTGTTCCAAAGTTAGAGAGCTGTGCTGAATGGTTTGGTTGGTTGGTGGTTTGTTTGTTTGTGTTTTGTTTGGTTAGTTTTTTGGTTTTGTTGGTTCGATTTGGTTGATTGTCTTTCTGTTTTTTGTTTTCTTTTTTGGTGCCTTTTTATATAATCAAATTTTAAAATGACAAATGTTACAGGTACATGTACAGCCACATGGGTGGCTGTTAAGTCAAGTGTTCAGATGTAATCTTCAGGTGTAGAAGTTCAGGATGGTGTGTCCTATACTCCTTCCTAACAGCTGATGTTATGCACTTTTGGAGTTGTGGTAGTGACACACAGGGTATGGCACACCCTTGTTTTGATTCAGTACGTTCTTATACAAGCAAAGGGACATCTGAACAGCCCAGTTGTAGGTCACAGGTTTAAGAGAATTTTATTTTCTTTTCTTTCATGTGTCATAAGGATAAGGAAACATGTTTTAGCTGTTCAAGAAGAAGTGATATTGCTGTTTGTGTTGAGAGAATTAAGTCCTGGTGATGACAGCAACAGAGCTACAGGCAGCTGTCCACAGTTATCGAGGCATATCTAAAGGCAGCTCCCCTTGCAGCACTCTCCTCCAAAAGGACAGCACTACCCACATGACACACCTACAAGTGTGCCTGCATTTTCTAGAGAAATGCACAAACTTAGGGCTCAGATTAGATTTTGAAGAAGTACAGCTTTGTTAGGGAAATTCTATGCCTGGGTTAATAAATTCAGTTTGATGCATTCATAGCTGTGTATCGCTTCTGGGACCAAGCTGACAACTTTGGATGGCACTGGACTGTGCTCCATCATGTAGGACAAGTAATGTGTGTGTTTACTGCTTCAGTGATGCCTGCACTTGTAAAAGCATTCCCTTACTTTCCATTTCTGTACTCAGCCTGTTTTTTTCCCCCGAGACTGACAACAGGAATGCTGGCTGTGATCATTTTCTATTGTAAAAACGGATGTTGAGCTCAACAACTTGTATTATGTATCCTCATGAAACAGGCATCAGATCAAATTGACTCAAGGCCATCGTGGGCATGATTTGATACTGAAACCACAGCCTGTAAACAAAAGGCTTGCTAGCCATTAGCAATCCCTTGAGCTATTCAGTGTCTTATAAACTAAGCAGGATAATCTGGCACGTTCGAGGATTTGTCTTGCTTAGATGTCAGAATACTTGCAAATTCAAACCAGAGACCTGTGAGGGAGGAAAATAAACCAGGGACTGAAGTGGGTTATGCATCTAGTTGTGTAAATTGGGGGGGTGAGTGGGAGGTGGGAGGAAGGAGGATGAGAGAGCATAGGAGACTAGAGAACTGTCAGCTCTTTAGGGAAATGCTGCTGCTGTCTCTGACAGACAGTAGCGAGGAGGGAAGGAGGGCATTGAATCAGTGATCATAGCAAATGGGGAAACAAGAAAGATACGACTCACTGTAAAGGGAGTAGCAAAAGGTGTGATATTTTTGATAAGCAGCTTAATGTTGAGATTATTATCTGAAGTTTTGAAGGTTCTCTTATCAGTGTTATAAATCCAGCAAGACTTAAAGGGATGCAAGTACACTCCGGAGAAGCTTCAGTAATGCTTCTCTAGCTGTGCACAAAGGGATACAGATAATTTTGCCAATTTATGTTTTTTCAACCAAGAATCTACACTTCCTACCTCATGTGCCTTAGTTGATATCTTATGCAGAGATCTGTCTGGCACTCCTTTGCTTTTTTTTTTTGTCAACCTTTCCAAAGACAATTTTGAAATCTTTCAGAGCTTGTTACATAATTTTTTTTTGTCAGGTAGGATGAAGCAGAAAACCACTCTTGCCTTCATGTACACAGAGCACACTGAAAAGATCACATTTGTGGTCTTTCTGCATAATCTTAGAAACTAAGTAGAACAAGGGTAAAAATTTTGGATATGAATTACAAAGCGAGAATTTGTGTGCTATCTCAGGATTTCCACTTCCATAGTCTTAGTCTTTGTTTCATAAACTAACCAGCTTACCTTGATTTTTTTTTTCTGTTGGAAAAAGTGTTTATAACTTATATGTTCTTGAAATGGAGGAAATAAACCCACAGTCACCTGAATTAATATTTTCTTCTATAGCACATAGAAATTCTATCTATGTATGTGAGATGTGTCTGTGTATCCTGCATACAACCCTGATAGTTACTTAGTGGCTGAATGACACTAGTACATTTGAAACCAACTTGTAAGGGGCACCTACCATATTAAGAACCATGCATAACATGCACAGTTCCTAAATATTTGTAAAATAGTGTTTTAATGCTTTTTTGCAGTCCAGGAATGGAAATCAGATTAAGTGATCTGCTCAGTGTAAAGCTTTGTCTCAAAAGTGGAAATTGCATACCCTCATATTTTTTTTTTTCAGATTTCAGCTGAAAATCAGTGGAGAGAAAACAAAATGTCTCAAGAAGGCATATTTGGATAAACTCAAGCAGACCCCAAGACTGAGCTGAAGGTCCTCTTCTGCTGTCCCCAGCTGAAAACACGCTGATGTTTTGGTGACATGTCTACTCACTCCTGCAAAAGGTTGGCAGCATCAGCCTTGAGACCCGGGAGAGCATCATGGGATGAGCCAGAGAAATCCTTTGGAAGACTCGGTAGGTACCATTCATTGTTTCTCTACAAAGCTTCTGAGTTACTTTTGAGGCTTTTCTGTGCTTAGCAGTTAAAGTAGGTTTTGAGTCTATGTATTATGGTACCTGAACTATTAATAGCTATTTTTTTTTGTATTTTGATTATTAATTAAGACTTTATTTAGTGCAATGAATTATTTGCTCCATATACATGGTATGTTCGCTTTTGATGTTAATGAGTTTTTCAGTGTAAAAAATAAATTTGAAAAATAGGAAGTGTACACTAGGAAGTGTAAGAAACATTACATTTAAACCACGTCTAAATCATGAGTGATTTTCTTTGGGCGTAGATTGCTGAGTATTTAGCCTTGTCTTAAAGGTGAATATGAAACAGAAGGAGAAAGCCCAGCCAAAGCTGCTTATATTTTTTCATAGCAGTAATTAACATTGGTCTAATCTGAGGTCTATGTGAACCCAGAAAGAGCCCAGTAACTGAATTCATGGTTTGGAACTCAAGAACAGTCAGAAGAGAAGTAGTGGCCTGCTTGTTAAGTCACATGGCAGTAAAATTATACACACTTTGCTGAGAAGAATGATGATACTGGATGAGATATAAGGTCTTCCTGCCTCAGTGTCTTGTTTCTAGCAGTGGCCAAAAGGAATGATTAGGAAAAAAGTAGAGAAAGAAGGCAAATAAAAACAGAAGGCAAATCTTTCCCCTAAATTAGTATCGACTTTCTACATTAAGCAGTAGAGAGATTTGAGCCAGCTTTCATGCAAAAATTTTGTACTAAATAAAGATTTTTTTAGATCATTATTCCATTCATTTATGTAATTACTTTCCAGTAAAAATATGGTGCTAGTGCTTCCACAAACCGTGGAGTATGGGGAAAAAACGTTTCCTACCTTAAGCCCATTTCATCAAGGGTCATCTAATTCTTATAGCCTTTGTAAATCTCCTCCCATTTTCAAGCATCTTTGGCTGTCATTCTTTTGCTGGGTCTGAAGCCT
>JAYRBT010000139.1:7262206-7289598 GCA_036023395.1 Myiotriccus ornatus
CATTATGTGTGTTTTAGGAATTCCTTGGACCTTGAAGAGAAATTGGTTTTCAGTACTGAATAAAGAAGTAATTCTATAAAGAAGGGAAGCAGTAATTCAGCTGGGTACGGTGTCTAAAATCACAATCCCTATATTTTCTGGCATTGGTTGAATGAAGCATTAGTATTTTTTGTTGTTTTCATGGTTACTCCACTATTTTAGTCTCTTTATTACATTCTTTATCAGCTTCAGTAACTGTTAGGTGTGCCTCAAGGGACACAGATGATCTGAGCTTTATATCAGTGTAGTCTGCCTTCAAAATGTTAATGTGTTCCCTGTGCTATACACAATTTAAAACACACTGAACTATTATACAGAAAGGTTGAGAGGACTCTTGTGTTATTTGTATAGCCACCTGATTTTACTAAGTCTTTATTCCTCCCTTTTTCATTTCTGAATTGTTTTGTTCAGGTGACCACTTACTGCCATTGTTTTGGTTACATACCACATTAATTGTATGTAATGACTTACTGTATCATTTTCCATCTTATAAAAAGGAATTTCTGAGGGTCTTGGTTCATGACTTGTTTCACACACCATAATTACTTGATCTATTTAGATCAAATTTACTCTAAAAATATTTCCCCATATTTGGCACACTGTCAGTGGAGATTGTCAGATTCTGTGTTACACCCCAAAGAACCTGCAGTATCAAGTGACTCTTCTCCCAAAGTACTGTGTCTCTTGTTTTCTTTTCTCACATGTGATAGTAGTGGTTCAAAACACTTCTCAAATAGCCTTTATTGATGATAGCTAGTTGATTGTATTCCTTTCCCACTGAGTCAGGAGAACTCTTGGCATAACACAAGAGAAACAAAGAACTACAAGGAATGTGACTAAGCTGATGAAATAAGACAGCTAAGAAAATTGCAATATTTATGCAAAAAATAATTCCCTAGCCCACCTTCACTTCTAGTATTATTTGTGTTGCTTAGCAAAATCACACTGTTTTTACTTGCTTATTCGACTACTGCATCTATAGAATAGAATAGAATATTTCAGTTGGAAGGGAACTAAAATGATCATCCAGCCTGATCAGTTCAGGGCTGACCAAAAGTTAAAGCATGTTCTTGAGGGCACATTGTCCAAAAGACTCTTCAACACTGACAGTCTCGGGGCCACAACCATCTCTGTGGGGAGCCTGTTGCAGTGTCTGACTACCCTCTTGGGAAAGAAATGCTTCTTAATGTCTGGTCTAAACTTCCCCTGGCACAACTTAGAACTGTCCCCGTGTGTCCTATCACTGGATACCAGGGAGAAGAACTCTGCATCTCCCTGTCGATGTCCCCTCTTCAGGAAGCTGCAGAGAGCAATTAGGTCTCCCCTGAGCCGCTTGTTCTTGAAACAAGAGAGATCTGAAGTCTTCAGCCATTCCTCACAGGGAATTCCTTCCAATCTTTTCACTAGCTTTGTTGCCCTCTTCTTGATGCAAGAGACTATAGACCTATAGACTTTTTTCCTTTTTGGGGATGACAGGAAAAAATAAGAAGTTTTAGCATCACTACCTGTTTAGGAGGTTTTGTTGTTTGTTTTTTTTGTGTTTTTTTTTTTTTTTTTGTTTGTTTTGTTTTGTTTTTGGGTTTTTGTTTGTTTTTTTGTTGTGGGTTTGCTTTTTTTTTAATCAGTAAATCAGACTTGTTTGCAGTTTATGACATTGAAGGGTTTTAAAAGTGTTTGTCTGAGTTTAGATTGAGTTTGGCTTCCTCAGAGTTTTGCATTGCATATATATTTTTTTCCACACAAAAATATGGGCTCTTCAACATCCACAAGTGTCTCAATTCTTTTCTCTCTGAACACCCAACACATGCAAGTTATGTCGAAATGTCATGTGAATTTCACCATTGTTTGATTGAAATAATCTAGTCTAATTAAATCAACTGTAAGCAAAAGAATAAGCATGTTTATGTATAACAGTGGCTTTAGAGAGGGAGGAAAACATTTCCCATAGCCCAAAGCACAAGCAGTTTTCAAAAATGTAAGCTTTCACAATCTACTGCTTGACTGTTAGGAACTAGAAGTAGCAAATCTTAATATGGACATGTATTTAAATCCACGTCCAAAAACCACCCCCAAACCACCCTCAAAACCCTAAAAGCCAACATCGCTCTTCCCTAAATCCCCACTGAAAGAGCCAACCTTATATAATTTGTTCAGAGTTAACTTCTCCATTGAATTTCTCTGGTAGACTTTTTCTCTTAAGTTTCTTTACAGAAGTGAGTGAACTGACATACTTAAGCCTGATAAAATATGGATGGGAGCAATTTCACTCCATTAACATTTAAGCAGTGCATTGGAAGTACAGTTGTACCTTACAGGGTAGTGGAACTCCCAGAATCAGAGAATAGATGAATTATAAAATAAGTTTGCTGGCAAATGGTCCCTGGAAGGTATTCATTTGATCACATCATCTTTTACATGATTCCTATGCTACTTAGCAAAGTCAGTGAAGTTATTTTTCAGCCATCAGAGAACAGGAAGAAGTCTGCTAACCAACCTCTGTTATGCAACATGCCAGGTTACAAATGAGTTGTTTAGTAGGTAAGACAAGTAAGTGTGTGGAGATGGTGGAGGTGGAAAGAGCTTCAAAATTTGGGAAGAGAGGAAACAAGGAATTCTGATGTATCTGAGTTGTACCTGAGCATCTGCTAGTAAAACCATTTTTTTCAAGTAAGCAAGTAAGCAGTAAGATTTTTTGGTTTGGAAGATTGACAGTGTTGCAAATGCTTAAAAAAAAAAAAAGTTTTTCTGTAGAAAGACATTTGCCTTTGACGAGGATGTCCAGAGTTACAAGTCATTTAATTTAGCTGTTTATAATCAAGGAAACGAAAGGAGGACCAGAGACTATGTAAATTCCCTGAAAGTCTTATCTGAGAGGAGCTTAAGGTACTATACTGATGAGCTTAAATTTGCATTTTTTTTTCGGTCACTGCACTTCTGTCTTCATAAAGCAGAATGAAATAAGAACTACATACCATGCATCAGGAATTCCTTTCTCTTTACCTTAGTGTAAGTCAGCATTGAAAGAGGCAACATCACCTTTCTTTTCTCACTGTAGGTCAACTTACTCATTATTTGCAAAAACTGTGATCAGTATGTATTCCTGACAAAATGCTGTTTACATCTAAACATTAGTAAGAGAATAAGAAAGCAGGTATCAAGAGTGCATGAGCCACAAAGGCATGAAATAACGCATAACTTAGATTTTATCTTTTTGTCCTCTACTAACAAATTGAGATTGCTTTGTCTCCAATGGGAACGGAAAATGTGCAGGATCTGGCCCTTGTTCAGGAAAGTTAAAACTTGATATCAAAGTATTTCTCTGCCTCTCTCCTGCATGTAATGCTTCTAAAATATTTGAATGTATTTTTTTATTGGTGAAATTACAAACTAGATGCCAAAGCAATCAAAGTTTGAAGTGTATTATTGAGAGTACACGTATCAGCCCTGCAGGGGTAGGTAGAAGTTTCATATACAAATACAGTGGTTGAATTTAGTTCACAGTGTGCAAATGGACTGTTGAGAAGATTTTTATGTTGCACCCTGATGTCCTGTAATGTATTCATACTGTGATGCTCATTTGTTGTGCCACAGTCCTGTTGTATCCTTGAGAATTTTTCAGTGGCCTTCACCTACGGATGAAGAAAATCAGGATATGTAAAATAAATGCAGTAGGAGGTTTTCAGAACGACTAAAAAATAAACCAAGCAATCAACATTTCACCTGCTGTAGTAAATGGATGCTATTAGTAAACACTAGAGGGTGGGTTTTCAGCATATAAAGAGTCTGAGCAGCAGCAATCTTTGGTAATGATGCGAATTGCATGCTTAATTCTCTGCATGCCTTATTGAGAATTAACTAGTGGCTGTATGGGACTTAAGATCGGCTAAAGCTGTCTGCAACTTCTAGTTTTAATTTCCCAAAGTTGTGAACACTTTTTCTCTTGGCTTACAAATCTGTAGACACTCTGCTCTGATATTTTACATGCAAATTGAGTCTTACTGGATCTTTCTGCGTCAGTCTGAGCTGATGAGAAAAGCCCCACGCTAACCATATGTTACACTATCTCTGCAAAGGCAGCAATGGGATATTCTGTACTTTTTGTAGCTGTCACTGTATCTGTAGCTTTTTTCCTAAGCTGTATATTTAGGCACCCACGGAGAACTGAATTTACAGTCGTCTGTTTCCTGGGTTACAATGATTCTGATCTGAAAACAAAAGAAAAGATTTTAAGAAGCAAAACAAACATTCTGTACAACTGTGAGGGGACAAAAAAGTCTCAATAGCTGGAATTTCATAATAAAATCAGTTTTTTCAGCTTTCATGAAAACTAAACATTTGGATTGGTTTCCTTTATCATTTTCCTTGCTCTTCTTAAAGGAAGGATAAGATATGCTCTGGGGATTTTTTTTATTTTTCAACATTTATGCTAAAGATTGGAGTAGGTACCTTCAAATACCTTCAATAGTCTTTACTTGCTACTCCTGTTTACTGAGAAAGCAATCCCTATAGTTTTCTCCTATGAAACTGTGGCAAGTTTTTCCCATTCTCTAATAGTTCTGTATGTTTTTTCTACCACAGATTGTTTTCCCTGGAGTTCCGGTAGTTAATTTGAAATGTATACTATGACTATTATCAGGCAAATAGAGATTTGTTAATTTCTTGTTTCAAAATCTTGCTATGTGGTTAACTTTTTATTTTATTTTTTAGGCAACTGTTTGGGCTTTGTGAAAATGAGGAAAAAGTTGACAATCAGGCTTTATCAAGCTAGGAGTAAAATTATGCAGATTGTACATAAGCGTAGTAGCTATTTGTCTTTTACTTCTTGCTTTTTAGATCATGCTCAACAGTGTTGTAGCTGACTTCTTAAAGGTGTTAAATAGCTTCTTGAATATACTGCCTGACATTTTCTTAGATATTAAAAAAGCTGTTTAAGAACAACATTTCTCTTTTTTCCCACTATATACTTTAATTTCATACCTAAAAAGATTACATGTTGAAATGAAATGTTAGAAAATATTTCTATGACTTGTAAAAATGTTAAGAACTGTAGCAATTAAGCAAAATTTGGCATATATGATATTGGTATATTTTTACTGATGCGAGACCTTATTGCTCTCTACAACTACCTGAAAGGAGGCTGTAGGAAGGTGGGGGTCAGCCTCTTTCTATCAGGTAACAAGCAACAGGACAAGAGGAAATGGCCTCAAGCTGCACCAGGGGAGGTTGAGGTTGGACATCAGGAGGAATTTCTTCACAGAAAGCGTGGTTAAGCATTGGAATGGACTTCCCAGGGAGATGGTGGAGTCACCTTGCCTGGAAGTGTTCAAAAAATGTCAGGATGTGGCACTTAGTGCCATAGACAAGGTGGTGATTGGTCATAGGTTGAACTCGATGATCTTGGAGGCCTTTTCCAGCCTTACTGATTCTATGGTTCTGTATTTGGTATACATTTAAACGAGGGTCTATGGTGTAGTTAAATCTTAAAAAAGGAGGGGAACCAATTTGAAGAGCTAGATTATATTAATTTGGGAGGATTAATAAGATTTGAAATATTATGCCCTGAGATTAGCTCAGTCGATTAGACCTTGATACTAATAATAGCAAGATTGTATTTTTACTATATGGGCCATTCACTTAAGAGTTGGACTTGACGATCCTTGTGGGTCCTTTCCAACTCAGAATATTCCGATTCTGTGATTTAATGGAGTAAGTGTGTAGCAAAGTTTTGACAATCAGAAAAAACTCAAGATGACCTTACATGTCGAAGATGCTCCATTTTATGTGTAGAAACAACGTTCATTTGGTAATTTTTCTGTAATTTTCTGTTTTGCCAGAGAAACAAGGTTTTTGCAGTCACATGGCTTTCTATGTTGCTAATAATTTTTAGATGCATTCTGATCATAGGAACTTGTTTTGACCACGTCTGGCAGTATGACAAAGGTCTCAAAGAAAAAATCACTTTGAAATAAGCAGATGGATAACATGCCCAAACGAGAGAGATGCCTGACTATCCAGTAAAAAAGTGATAAATGTCCTAGGCTCTCAGAGAGGTCCACTTGGAGCTTACATCTTCAATACACATCAAGGTCAATCAACCATGGGTCACAAATCTATAAGATTCCAGTCTTCATTAGACTTCACTGGATTGCCTTTTTTATTTGTTTGGAGAGGGTTTAGTAAGACTTTCCTATAATGATGTTTTCTTTACTGGTTCACAGACAGATGATGATTCTGTCAATTTGGATATCAGTAGTTATGTCGCCTGGCTTAACTTCCTTCTTAAAGTGCTGTCTTGAAATAACAGCAGTGACCGATTTTGGAGAGCACAGGGGCAAGTATCCTAAGGGAACATGAGAGGGAAACTGGGGTAGGGCTGAGAGAACAAAGACAGGAGGGCAGTGGGATATTTTTCTGCTTTAAACAGAAATGTGCAATGGCATATTTCATCTGTTTGCAGGGGTTTCGTTTGTTGCTGTATGTAATCTGTTCTTTCAGCTAGTACGTGCTCTTTCTCAGGTGTTTATTGTTTAAAAGACATTGTGTAAAAAGACTTTGTGTAAAAAAGATATTTGTTCTCCTGTGACATGGCCTGCTTCGCTGGTGTTGGGGCAAGGGGAAGCAATGGAGTGTTGGGCTTGGTTTTTTTTGAGGGGTTATGTTTTTTGTGTGTTTCTCTCATTTTCATCTCCAGCAACAAACGAGTTGTTTGCAACCATCAGGAAAAACCAGCCTCTTGGGAACAGGTTTGGGGCCACGGTGGGAGGAAACAAGAGGAGAGAGATCAATCTCCAGAATTTCAGTGCTGGTGGTCTCAGAGTTGGTTTTCCCTAAGCTGTTTCAGTGTTAATCTGAGGAGTTCAGTAAAATGCACTTGAGAATTAACTGGATCCAATGTTAAAGGCAATAATGTGGCCTCTCAATGCTAACAAATGAAGTTTATGCTGATCAGTACTGGAAAGGAAAGAATACCGAATTGTTCAAGAAACGTGAATTAGGCTGCGGTTTAAGAGGATTCCTGTCAGCTTGCCACCCTCTGTTGGACAAACAAATTGTGTGCAAGTGGGCTATTTTGTTAAATCTTCTGATAAAAGGACAGAAGTGGTTGATGATAGGAAGGTTGTTATCACTATAATTTGTGTATGTGATCAGGAGTTTACTCGACAAGGAATATCAGAACAAAACTTCTACATGAACTAGATACTTATCAGAACTTGAAGATCTGAATATTTTGAAATCAGTCATCCACTGAGTAAACAAATGTTTGCAGAATATGTCTTACACAAGCTGCTTTTTTTTCTTTTTGGTCCCCCACCGCCCCCCAGAAATGAGCCAGGGCTGGTTGCAAAATCCTATCCATATTTCAGATGAATTTACTAACCATCCAGGTAGTCTCCTTGCTTGTGATTAAGTTTGTTAAACCAGTTTTTATTTATGTAACTTTATATTCACTAGTTTATTAATATTCCCACACTGGGTGGATATTATGTATATGGAGCTGGTTTATCTGATACAAAAACAAAATCATCACTTTATATATAAATTGGTGAAAAAACTTATGTACATTTATTTATAATAATGTCCTGACTGCTAGAACCCCACCAAAGAAACACTGTAAATTTTTTGATCTTTTTCTAGTTAAATAATTTTAATGGAAATTTTCTTACTGACTATAAAGGTGACCAGTAGGTTACTTCACTGTTCATTTTATTTCTTATTTTCGGGTAACATAAGTAAAGGAAAAAAAGTGGATTATTAGAAAAGTATATTTGCATAAAATGGTTTTTTTTTTTCTATCTACAGTGATGTGGCTACCTGTATAAAAACCCAAGGGGGCTGAAACCAAACGAAAAGAAAGAAAATGTCATTTGGGAAGCATCATTTGCATTTTCAAAATTGCTTAATAAGCATTTTAGTTTAATGAGCATGCTTCAGCCATTCCATAGGAGTTTGAGAGTTATTAATAGTGGTGTCATTCCCAGAGCAGTTAAGTATTTAGATCCCTGAACTGAGCTAAATCAGTTTATATATATATGTATGTACATATATATATTCTCCCTAGTTTGCTGCCCCAAAGTATATTTTTCAGTGGTCAGACAAACTCTTACTGCCTCAGGACTGTTAATGAATTCTGAAGAGTTAACTTTTAATTATTTAATTAAGCATTTGTATTATAGAATATAGCATTAACTTAAATATAAATGACATCTAATCCCTGTAATTATATTTTGTTAGGATTTCCTCTTAAATATTAAATTTGTTGTTGTTGTTTGTGTGGCATTTACTTAAATATTCTCTAGACGAGAGCCTTCTGGAAAAATTGTTGATAGACATTGACTGTGAAGTATGAATGTACTTAATACACTGAGTTTGATACTTGCCCATGAATACTTTGAGATCAGCATTGGGCTCTAGAAAACACTGGATTAATATTTAAGGAACAGATTTAGCAAAATATTTGAACACATTCATGATTCTGAACACAAATAGGTGCGTATAGACTTCAGTTATACACTTGAATTTACACATGTGATAGTACCTTTTTGAGTCTAAGTCATATATGACCAACTTCTTTATGATAAAAACTAAAAATGTTTTAGGATAACATAAGGACAGACCTTTCCCTGTCTGTTTCTTTTTCATAAATTACCAAATTCATTCAGAGAAAAAGCCCTAAGGAATAAATCAGAACTCTTCATCCCCACTGATGGCAATACGTAGTACTGATGAGTCACAGTGCACTGGGTACTTCTCAGTTCCACTCCATTTAGTTTTCCATTTTAAATAATGTTATCCAGTCTTGAAAAGCCAACTTCTTTAATATTTTTCCCACTGTCTGTAAATAGAAATCATAGCTGTTGTGTGTTTTCAAGCCTATTATGTCCCTGTTTCATAAACAAAAAGCAAATGGAATAACTGTGATGGTAGAACATTCCTTCCCATAGTTACCGTCTTTTAACGTACCAAAACCCATGTCTAGTCTTCTCCCTCTCTATGATGCCAGTGATTTTTTTTTCAGCTGGTTTGCTTGCAGGGATTTATGTCACAGAAAGGAGAATGGAGTTTAGAAGTTCTGTGAAGTGCTGGTAGTTGGAGCTGTCTGAGCAGATGGGGTCACTTAACGTGTATGTAAAGAATGTAAAAAAGCAAGAGGAGGAATGGTGAGCATGCATGAGACTGCATCGTCACAGCTTTGTCAACCCCTTAGTCTTTTAAACTCTCCAGCAGTATGAACTTCTTTACTGAGATAGACTTCATAGGCTGTTGCAGTAGATTACCCTTTGAAGCAAGCACATCTTGACCTTGGACTGACAAAGATACTCTTATTAGTAAGAAGAGCATGTTCCTTGCTCTGTCTCTGCATAGTGATTGTGAGAAACGTGAAAACCCTTGAGATGCTGAGCGGACAAGGCCGTGTTCTCCTGTAGTTTACCTTTCTCAGCATGAAGTTGATCAGTGAGCTGTAACAGAGAGAGAGAGAAAAAAAAAGAATAGGCGCATAAGAGAGAGAAAATCCACTTACACAGATTAGCTTTGATACACATTGATTTAACACAACAATAAGAGCTTTCAAGAGAAGCTATATAGCAAAACAATAGATTTTCCATTTTATTACAATATGAAAAGAAAAATAACTTACATAACTATTTTATAAATTAAATTAGATAGCCAAAAGAGAAAATTATATATGACGAGAACAAAAAATATTGCTTTGTTTGTTTTCGAAAGAAGCAAAAGTAAATTTATGGAAATTGCTTCTACTTTCCAGCTCCACTAGCTTTCAAAGAAAATTCCATTAAAGAAAGATGAAAGCTAAGTATATGTTTTTTATAAATGTGTGACTTTTCAAAAAATGAAGAAGTTATTGGAAGAACCTGAATTTAGATGCTGCCTTTTTTTTTTTTCTTCATTTTTTTCCCCTTTAGGGAATTGGAGATTATTTAATTTGAATGTCTGCAGCTGTGGAAGGTGAAATATTAGTTTCACCTACCCATTCCTGTTAAGAAAAGACTCTTGAGATGTATACTCTGTACTGCTTTTTTGTGGTTACGATATTTTGGGAAGTATCTTTTTCATTCCTTTGTTGAGCCTTGATTTCACAGCACCTTGGGCAAAGGCCTTGTGCCACTTGTAGTTTCCGTTTCAGTTTCACCCAATCAGCTATTTATTTACAGCTCCAAAAGATGGGTTTGCATGGATACACACAAAATAGAGTAACAAAGCAAGGTGCACAGTTAATCTGCCTGGATTCCTGAACTGACTCATTGCCCTCTGGTCTATACGTGGCATTTCTGCCTGGTAGTCACATATTACTTCATAACTGGAAAGCACTAGTGGTCTAAAGTTCTGTAGACACATGAAGAAGGAGGACAATGGCTGCTGTAGACTCCAGTGTGTTGTGGCTTAACCCCAGATGACAATGGAGTACCACACCATCTGCTGGTGTAA
This sequence comes from Myiotriccus ornatus, assembly GCA_036023395.1. Classification (NCBI taxonomy): domain Eukaryota; kingdom Metazoa; phylum Chordata; class Aves; order Passeriformes; family Tyrannidae; genus Myiotriccus; species Myiotriccus ornatus. Next base: position 7,272,692 of record JAYRBT010000139.1, read on the forward strand.
CACAGGGACTTTCTTTAGTCGTGGGATGGTTTGTATTGGAGTCTTAATGCTTAAGCTACATTAATGTTTAAGTTTTTGGATTTAATAAGTTTAGAGTTTGTGAAACTACATGCCTACCGAAGAGCTAGGCAGCATTTAATAGCATGTGAACCACCTTCACAGGTGGTTAGCCTTGTTTATGTATGATGTCTGTAAGAAGGAGTAGAAAATGCCCATTAGAGCTTGACTCTGTCCACACATTCACATTTTTAATGTCATTTCTTGAAGGCACAAACCTAATGCACTAGTGCCAGGTGGCATAGTGGGTGGATTAACTTGCTGTAGGAAATGTTACCTGGTAGTTTTAGAAATATCTTAAATTATTTGGTTTGGAATGTTCTAACTGCAAAAGAACCTTTGCAATATTTAGTCCAAGTTTCTTGAAGCACTGGCTGGAAAGCATGAGTTTACTTGTTTTAAGCAAGTGACACATCCCAGATTTTAGTATCAGTAAAGTCTGGTTTACATTAGAACAAACCTAATTACATGAACTTAGATATTAATACAAGAGAAGAGACAAAGTTAGCATCACCTTTGTGTCAACTGCTTTGCCATTCTGGTATCATGTACATTTAATTAACATGTCAGTATCACTTAGTCCCTTAAAAGAATCTTTATGTCTTCATTTTAGCTAATGACCATCAAAAAAGTAATTGAAATGGACTCAATTTCTTTATATCAGTGTGCTTTTTATACTTCAATTATTTTATTTCTGCTTTCCCTGAGATGGCTTGTATGTGCTTAAGCAATTTGAGTATAAAGGAATCAACAGAAATAGGCCAATACATATTTAATTTTGACCTATAGCCTCCTTCATGGAATTTAAATCTCTTATGCTTTCAAATTAATGGTAATTTATCTGAATGAAGAATCTTATTAAATATGCCAGCAATGCAGTTATGACTAATCAAAGGAAAGTAGTAATTTTGCAAAACTAAGGTTTCTGATTGTGCACCTTTATTTTTATGAGTGCTCAGACACTTACACTGTCTTCTGCTTACATAATGTTTATCTGATTGAATATGCTTTGAAATTAGTAGGATGACCAGTGGCTATCCATCCCCCTTTAACTCATAGTTTGTTTTTTTTTCTTTAGACAAGCTAAACTCCACAAATAATTTGTTCTGAAACAGATCCAAGGATAAGTTTGATGGATGTGAAGCTTTGATGATAAATCAAGCTTCAGAGACACATTCATTAAAACAGAGCAGCAGGTCTACAATAATAAAAATCAAGTGTCTCAAGTGTCTAGAATGGAAACATCTACAGATGTCCTTTCCTAGAATATCTATTCACCTTTAGAGCACCACAGATAGTTTTACCAATCATTTTTCATAAGGTTGCAGCACAAGATGAACTATAAGGGCCACAATATTTCCTTTCTTTATACTCTCAGTTTATAATGCCTTGGCTTGAACTGAAGCTTGAAGTGTCTGAGGCAAGGGCTATCTTTTTGTTCTAGCAATGTCCATGAGTAGAGCTCCTGATGTTGGTTAAATATTACTGGGAAAGCATTGAAATGCTGGAATTTACAGTAGTTTTGTGTTTGAAGTCATTTATTTTAAAGGATGTTTTACAGACAAATAGCATATTCCTCTCACCCAATCAGCCAGTCAACACTAACTGCTTGAAGGTAATTTATTCTTTAATGTAGGAAACTCTTATTGGAGGTAATATTTTTATTCAGCAGATGAGCAGTCTACTGGTGGCTGCAAAATTCAGTCTGTAACGTGAGACACATGGAAAGTTTTGCAAAACTGGAGAAGTAGGTGCTATCTCAATTTGAAAGTTTAACAGTACTTGAACTGGGAAACAGCACTGTCACTACAAGATTGTAAATGCAAAATAATCATGATATCTTGTTACTCTGTGTAGGGTGCTAGGCAGACTTTTCACTTGGCATTTGATTTGTTTTCTAGTGCAACAGGATAGATTAATATGATTTTTTGGGTTTTGCCTCTGATTCTTGTAAGCACTTACTGTGGTATAAAATCATTATTTCATTCAGTGGAAGTACTTTGGAGTTAAGTGTCTAGCAATAATACAGATTATTTAACTTGATCTGGAATGCTATTCTGCTCTGAATAGAATCCTGTAACTTTATTAGTTATCTAAACTGTTGTTCAATTGTCTTGATCCAATGTTATTCCAAATTAAAAAAAACAAAACCATATTGATTCTTCCCTTCAGCTGGTGATGACTGAATTTTCTGTATATCATTAATCAACAACAATGTTATTATTTACATAAATGAGAAATATAAAACCTATTTCATTTTTATTTACTTACAGGTATATGACCGTGAAATTTTGGGCTTTAAATCATATTTTTTGTACGAAACCAAAGAGGTAGAAGACATGTCTTTTTGTAACATTAGGGAAAAAAGTGAATTCTTCAGTCCTTCATAAACTCCTTCCATAGAAACAAATGCAGGTCCAGAGAGGCCAGGTCATACATGGAATTGTGTGTTGGGTGGAATGGAAATGAAATTGCACAAAGAAAGAACTAATTATTATGAAGAAAGAAAAGGAATTTGGGTGACAGCTTTAGGGTTGTACATGTTTCCTAGGAGGTTAACCTGATGAATTCTTCAGTTCTGACCTGTACAGTCCTGGTTAGTAAGTCGTATGAAATATGTTTGAGTTTTGATTGTGGTTGTTTTTTTTTTTCTTTATTTTTTCCCCTTTTTATCCTACTTTGACCTTTACAGCCCAGAATATAGTTCATCTGATGACTTGAACTAATGAGTGTACTAGGCAATATATTTGTGTAAACATATGAAAGCTCTTTATATTTCCTCGCTGTTTATCAAGGATATGTTGTATATTTATATTCAAGACATTATGCATTGTTGTTGCCCAGAGTTACAAAATTGATTCATATGGAAATAGCTGATAGAAATTTGAAATATAAGTGCTCTGACAGCATCCATATTTTCCCCAGCATTGTCAAGAATTTGGCTGGCATTTTGGTGACAGGGAAGTGCAACATACTTTATTTATGTGATGTTTTCAGTTCAGTGTTGAAATACAAGATTCTTTTCTGCAAATGACAAAATTTCACTTTGTGTTCTATAGAAATAGCTGTCTTAATCCTTCTTAAAACTAATCCAATCCTTGTGGAAGATTTTTGCTTCTTTACAACCTAATAAGTGTCACAAAAACTTTCTCATTGTTAGTTCTTTAATTTTAGGACAGTAATTTCATTTGACTGTTCTGGAACCTTTTGCACTCTTTGTGTTTATTTTCCAGTGACTGAGCATTACTGAAAGTGGCAGGTAGCATAAAGTGACCTCTCAGGGTAAATAATCAAACGTTGAATTAGCTGCAAATTGCCTAAAAATTTAATATTGGTGATTATATTTAAGCAGTATTAAGTCGCACATCAAGTAGATTAAGGCCAGAATACTGGAACAAGGAGGGCTCAGCTCTGGTGACTAATAAAAATTTAGCTTTACAATTGGCTTGTCACTTATTATCCTGATGTTAGTTGGAAGAGGTGAAATTGTACCATATTAACTACCTCAGTTCCCTTTTCTTTCAACATGGATGATGGAAGTATAAGGGAAATACACAGTCCTTCCATATTGCAATAGTTAGAATAATGGAATGCTTGTACTATGAACATTAGAAAATCCCTGTATTTGAGGAAAATAGGTTGAAAAAATGAAAGGTGGGAAATTAATGGGGCAAAGTAACTAAAAATTTTTTAAAAGAATAGTTTCTTCCCTTTCTCTTAGACAGAAGATAAATGAAAGAGAAGTTGTTTGGTTTCTCTTAACCTTTATACAACATGAAGAGAGGGAATTAAGTTCCACCTGTCTTTCAATTCTGATTGAACTGGGCCTGGCAGTATCTTAATTCTTATCAGTATGCAGAGGGTGCTTTCCAAAACTCCCATTTCACTAGGGCTTGCTGGAAATGTGAGTCGATGCACATGTTGGACAGCATCAAGGCAGTCCTCAGGGTAACAGTCCAGAAGCAACAGTATCGGGCATGTTTGGGGGGTGTTTTTTTTTTTTTTAAATCTCGATTGGTACTAGTAAAAGAAAAAAAAAAAAGGAAAAGGTGCCTGAAATGATGACTCTGTATCGCTATTTAGCAAATCAGTGTCATATTCTAAAACAAGGACAGCCTGATTCTCAGAGAAACTAGGAATGTGCAGATCCTTTTTAAAAGTCATTTAATTTCTGGGCTCAGTTTTCACGCGGCAAATAGAGTTGGGAATTAAAAGATCTGTGGCTTCAAAAGCACTGATGCTATGTATCTTAAAAGCTTGAAACTGTTCGTGAATTTGATTTTGCGTCAACTCAGCAAGGTCATGCTTTCATTTCCAAGGAAGATAAAATCCAGCAAACAAAAGTGACATGTCCATAGCTTAAAGAAAATACTGGAAGGGTGTTGTGCTTTAGGAATGGTATTCTGGAATTTAGTGCCCACACTGAAACCACATGGCGCTTGCTCACTCTCCTCGTCCCCCTCACCCTCCTCACTGTGGCGGGCTGGAGGGGAGAACTGGAGGCACAAAAAGTGAAGATCATAGATTAAGATAAGAACAATATACTGGAAACAGCAGAGAGATAAAAAAAGCAAACAAGAACAGTAATAACAGAGGATACAAAAAAGAGGTGAATGATTCATACAAAAATAACGATACCAACCCCTCCCTGCACTGACATGGAAGGAATCCCTTCTCCCCAGAAAAGACTCCCCCACCCCTCGCAACGACATGAGGTTGTGTATATTAACCTCTGGGTCTTGGCCATGTCCCCACCTGGCTACTGCAAAAATTACCCCTGTCCTGGCTGGAATGAGGACAAAGGGCCACTGACAAATTTTGGATCTCTTGGCTCTCAACACCAATCCCTCATTTGTGTGTGTGAACACGAAAATAATAAAAAAAAATCTTGAAAATTAATCCTATGTATTTAACCATAGTTTTTATGCCTATGCAGAATAATCTTTGTATACAATCTTTTGGTGAAGAAAAAAGTTGCAAATAGTGTCATGAGAGCTTTGAGATTTACACTACCTCACACAGGGGTATTTGTTCCTCTGCTACTTTCTGTGGACACCTGCATGATGCAGATGGTCAAATAAAGGCACACACACAGTGTTGATGAAATGCTAAAATTGTCACAAGAGGGAGAAGTAGAGCGAAGCCAAGGAAGGATAAGACATCTGACACTGTGCTGAACCATAATCACAGAACTTTTTCTTCCTTTTTGCAGAAGACAAGAAGCTAAAGAAGTCTGTAGTGTTTTGAGACTTGGTAGATATGTTGAAAGTAATGAATGAGGAAATCCCTAGCTGGCAACCTAAGCCCAATCATTAGGCTGAAGATATTACACAGATACAGTTTGATTAGTCTGTTGTTCTGTACTGTCTGGAAGAACTTTAAGTATAAAATGGCAGTCATTTGTATCTCTTGTAAGAATACAGCCCCTTCTGCAGCCTTCAGATGATATATAATTTTTAAATTAATTTTTCTTACTGCTCTATTTTTTCTTCTTGCTTTAAAGTTTACTATTAACTTTAATTAACTTTGCCAACCTTGTAAACATATTTGCAAATCAGCAAACGACATGCTGGTTCAGATAGCAGGCTTCCTCCAGCTTGGATATGTACAGGTCAGTAGTTCTGACACAGATTATTACTAACAGGTCTCTCTATAAAATATCTTCTGGCTGTTATCCCTGTTATCACCTTTCATATTTCTACCAGCTGAAGCAGCTAGGGGCAGGGGGTATTAATTTTTTGCAGTTCCAGCAGCATCACAGGCTTCCTATCAACAAAAATAGAAGGGTGAATTGGGCGAAGATGACTTAACTCTTAGGCTGTGAGCTCTTTGGAGCAAGACTGGGATGTGCAAAATCTGACAAGGGGACTTTGGCCTGGCTGGCACCTCAGCATGATCACCAGGAGAAATGTATACTAAAACCTCTATGAAGTTTTCAGAAGTTGGTCACTGCCACTTCAGTTGATGAGCCAAAGACTTGTGCACACATTGGTTTCCACTAGGAAAAGTGGAGTGCTTTATTCATACTTTTACTAACCTTATGTTTTCCCAAGACAAATTGCAAAGAACTGTTCAAATTATCACTTTGTTACATGTGTGGTGAATGCTTCCCTGGAAAACCAAGCAGTGTGACACAGTATTCCCTTGGCAAGCTTGGGAGTCTGTGGTTTGGCTGAACTGTGTTGATATGAATCTAATTTTCAATTTGAAGCAGTTTACTGTCCTTGGGCTGATGGTTTCAGGACAGATCACACTCCAGAAAAATCCTAAGTGAGGGCAATTTAAGCAGTCATCTAAAAAATCTGAAGAGCAGTAAATAAAATAGAAATTACACTGACTTTTCAGGAACTTGAGAATGTTTCTTTATATATAATTTTTGAAGGTTTTGCCTGGTTTTAGGTAACTGTTGAGTCTTATAGACAAAGAGCATAATGTTAATATGGGTCTCTAGGATAAAACTTTGAATAATCAGTACATTGTTACAACAACTTCATAATAATCATATGACTTACAATATCATTTACTCCATAGGTGTTGTCTCATAAAAGTGCTGTGCAGTTTTGTGTGGCGCACAAAGGCACAGTAATATGTATACAATGCATCAGCAGCAGAAAAGAAAAACAAAACACATTTTTCCTCTGTAATCCTAATGGAGCACTTTTTTTTACAAAGCATCAAGGAGCGTATATTCACCATATGCATTAAAGAAGCTACATTTCTCATTAATTACTTTGTAACTGCGTTTCTTTCAACATCAGATATAAAAGTGAAAGGCTTTTTGTTTTTTGTATTAATTGTTGTCTTTCTGTAAGAAAGCACTTTTTGCTCCTGTGGCTGATAAAATAATCAGCATTAGGGTATGTATGTGAATATTCCCTTAGGGTTCACTTCAAAGACTGTAAATGAGACAGATTTTCATATGCATGAAGAATTGGTTTAGAACTGTATGACATGTTGTTTGATAAACACTTCTGAGGCATACCTTACAGTATGCAATATACAAACAAGGTAGAATGTCCTTTTAAATTAGAATTATTTTTTTAGTCAGAAAAACATTTTTTCATCAATACATCATAATGGAAAGGTTTTACAGCCTAAATGTTTTAGAGCTTCTGCAGGCTGGTATATTCTGTTTCTTTTCAGAATGCAAAGATGTGATTTTAATTTTTTTTCCTAAACTCAGGGTTATGGACTGTAGACAATTTGTATACTTCTGCTTACACAAAAGGGAGCTGAACTGTGCACTGAGATCAGAAAGGGGCCAAACCTGGCATCCTTAGCCAAAGCTCCCTACCACATTAAATGTCAGGAATATTTGTCTGGCAGCATTGTTTTGAAAATGAGTACTTAAAAATTGTGCTTCTGTATTTATGATTTTGGCAATCAACCTGAACTTTGCATACAGGAGAACATTAATAAAAAATATTTGGACCTTGAATACCTGAACTAACGTAGCTCGGGATATTTAGAGACAGATGAAAATTTTCACTGATGCTCCTAATCACCTAGTACAAACTAAGTGTTGATAGATGTTGCTAGCACAGGACCATGTAGCACTTGTAGTTAAACTGAAAGAAAAATCACATGGGAGTTATTTATTCAGAGACAGGATTACCTATTAGCAATCCCTTAACCTTATAGGATTTATAGAACTCTTGGTATGATCATTAGGGAATTTGTAGGGAAGAAAACATTTGAGATTATCTACTGAATCTAAAGCCTTACACTCTGCCCCTTGAAAGTCTATTTTATTATGGAACTAATGGAGAGCTCATGAAGTGGAAAGAATAATAAGAACAATAAGAAGAGCTACCTATTTCCAATGAGAATTTTTATCTGCTAAAGAGTGACAAGAATTTGCTGGGTTTGAGATGGAAAATTTTTTAAGGATATAATTTTTTTTTAAGGAGAGAAGACAGGATCAAATGATGAGCTATTTCTGAGCACACCAGTGTACCATACAAATACTACTAGGTTAGGACTTTTAATTGTGTACCTACAACTTTGCGTTTTCAAGTTCCTCCTTACTCGCTACAAAGGGATTTTTGATGGTCAGATTATGGTCTGTTGGCCACTGGTGTAATTTAATTTTGTTGCATTTCTATCTATGATATGTGTTGATTGCCATTCAAGCATGGCTAAAAGGAAGAAACCAATTGCTGAGTATCTGGCCAAGACTTAGGTTCCATTTGCATTCTTTTGTGTTCTTCCTTTATAATCTTGATCAAATAATTTATTTCCTTTATATCACACTCTAAATGTAGAGTGCTCATCAGAAAGAAAATCCAGCAGGGAATTGGTGTTTCTGTATTACCTAGAGAGTAACATCAGTCAAAGTGTACTTTGTTATAGTGTCTGTAGTATCAGCTATCACACTTCTGTTTTTCTTATGGGTATGTTTTGATTTTTGTGGATCTTGGTGGAGTGTTTGGAAATGATTTTTTTTTTTTCCAATCAAACTTGATGTCTTCTTTTTGAAGATGTGACCAAAGTAACTTGCTTAGTCTATACTGATTGACATTTTGCATGAAAATTTGTGGATTGTGTTGTTGTTTCATTAGGCTTTTGTCATTTTCTTTTCTGCTCCTGCCATATACTTTAATGTCACTGAGGATGACTTGATTCCTGTCGCTGCTTGCTAGTATTACATGTACTGATTTCAGAAACAATTTTGGTTCCAAAGCATATGTAAACTCAAAGAGATGTTTTTTCAAACAGGGTTAAAATAGTTACTTTGGTGTTTTGTTGGTATTTAAAATAAATTGCAAGTATGTGATGTGCACTGCTGACAGAAAGCCTGTAGCTGACAGACTTTGGTACTGATAGGTTGTCATGTTCTTTGTTTGAACCTAGGGTTCTGTGAATATGTGAATTGCCTGAGTATTTTCTTTTACAGTCTAATTGCTTGGTTAATTCATCCTGATAATCCTTCCATCTCTTTAACACTGCTAAACTGTGCTGCACTATGGAATTCTTTATCTGCCTTAGACCTCCTTGTTAATCTTGAGAGCAAGATCCCCAGTACATCTCAATCATATGGTATTTGCTCTCTGTAGAATATCCCAGAAGACGTTATGTATTCAAACATATCAAAGCAGAGTATTCCAGTCTCTCCCTCCTTAATTTTCTCTACTATGACATATCCTGTGATAAACTCTGTTGATATTATGACTTTTTATCAATTTAGCAAGCTCTTAATTTCTGATTTTTTTAAAAAAATATGTTGCTACTTAGAGAGAGATAAACATATATCTGACATGTTAAGCTTTGTGCTAGAATTTTGCATTTCATTTCTTTCTCTCTGTAAAGAGTGTAGGGGGAAGGTACCAAGTGAGGCTTCTTATAACTCTTTTTTCTCACAGCTCTTTCCAGAATGTTACATGGCTGCACCTTATCAGCATTGGCCTTGGGCAGCTAAACTCTCAGTACGGGATCTGACAGAGATGGTGTAGTTTGCCTCTTCTCCAGGTCACTGATAAAGCTATTACACAAGATAGGTGCTAAGATGGACCCCTGAGGAACTTGACTTCTAGACACAGTATGAACCATTAATCACTACTCTTTGTTGACTTCCATGGGAGTCTTCTGTGAATGATTTCCTCTTCATCAGGGAGAAAATTTCAAAGTCTGGACAAAAGACATTTCCCTTACATTTGAAGAAATTTTTGTGATACAATGAAGCATATGGAAAGAAGAGCTTTTTACCTGGAATCACTTTCACTCTGCTTTTTGTGAAGACTGTACCCAGTCTTCCCAATATATCTTGTAAAAAAAAAAAGTCACTTTACAACAGTTAGGCTGTAAGTATTTTGGGCTCAGTTGAAATTACTTCAGTCACTTTGTGTAGCCTTTAGCTATTGTAGTACATATAAGAAGATAATACATTATCTTGGTACTCTAAGATTAACAAGTAAGCCTACAAAGCTATGATTGTCCACTATGAAGGTGGTTTTTTTAGTGTTCCAAAGGACTGACATGATGATTTACACAAATTTATATTTCTAGTTGTTGATGTATTCAGGATTTAATTCTCAAATGCTATGAGTATTACCTTTCCTTTGCTACAATCAGCTCAGGAGTCCTATACTAATGATAACACTTGGTCTGGAGAAACACTAATATATGGCATGAGCAACTGGTCATCTTTTAAGAAAGGGTAAATGGTGAATACAGCTACAAAAAATGCTTTGTTGGCATTCCTGAATGGAATGCCAGTGTGTGTGGGACTCGCTGTACATTGAATTACTTTGGTCCCCTTGACTGCAGTATGTTGTTTTTCAGCTTCTAAATTCCTTGATGCAATAGGACTAATTACCTGAGGGCACTGGAGGGGACAGTTCTGGGTTTTATAGCATACTCTTTATTCTGATATGTCAATTTATGGCAAAAAATAAATGTAAAAATTTGATTGTAAGTTCAGCACAAATTTACTTGGCATCTCTATTTCTCAGTCTCAAATGTAGATGAAAATGACACTATTAATTGCTGATGCAATTTAAGCAAACAGTATTGGAGTCAGGGAGAGGATAACGTGAGTTATGCTAATGTGCTTGGACTTTGTCCATCTTCACACTACATTGGGGTCTGTCTGCATGACAAACCCCAGACTTTACTCCTGGGATATATCTGATAGCTCTAGACCTTGGGCACTTCATCCAGCCAAAGCATTGCATCCTTTCTGTTTGGAGGGTTCTGAAACTCTCCCAGCAGGTGGACACAGAGCATCTCAGCATTTGTCTCCCCTCCTGCTTACAACTGACAGGGTTATCCTCTGCCTTTTCTTGACCTGGAACTTTTGTTTTCTTCTGTGGTATTGCCTTTTGCATATGAGAGAGCTTCATGGAAAAACGTGGAGTCACCAACAAACCATCATACCTTCCTTCTGTTGCTACCTCAAGACTGTCTTTTTCCAAGATATTCCCGGTTAATTGAAACCTGATAATTGGTAGAGAAATGAAAGAGAGAAGTCTGCTTTTGGCAGAGGGTTCTGCATACCTTATGCTTTGTTTTGCTGTACTCCTCTCACTTGCTTTTATTCTTTGACTCTCATTTCATGTTTTCTATTCAGTGTTGCAAATCAAAGTCCTTGGGAGAGGTCTTCTGCTCCTGTGAGAAAGAAACTGCTCTGGTTCTGACAAGGACAGGGTTAATTTTTTGCATTAGCCAGGAGGGGGCATGGCTGGGAGCCAGAGGTTATTCTATAACACCTCAGGTCATTCCCAGGGACAGGAAAGGGACTCTCTTCCAAGGAGAAGGTGTTCTCCCTTTCGAGAATATGTGGCAGAGGGAGCTGCCCGGTGTCTATTATTTGGAGGGGGCCTCTTTCCATGTGAATTGTTTCTTTTCTTATATCCTCTGTCATTAGTGTTGCTGTTACAGTTTGTTTTCTTATCTCATTGATGTTTTCAGTAAATTGTTATTATTTCAAGCCATGATCTTTGCCTTTTGTGCCTCCAGTTGGAGTGGGGAGGGAGAGCAGCGCATGGTTTTTAGTGGGAGTACTAAATTGGAGAATGCCATTCCTAAACCACAACAAGAAATTCAGCCTGGTTAAGGTCACTAAATGCTTAAATAAAGACATGTAAACAAAAATGTTAACAATGGTAAAATTCCTTACGGTGTAGCAGACTAGGAGAGCATCTTTGTGCAAGTACTGGTAGAAAAATTATGCCAATTTTCCCCGTAGGGAGTATGTGACACTTCTCTCCCTAGGGAAAGGTTCTGCCTAAAAAGAATTCTCAAACAGTTCAATCTATAATTTATTCTTCAGCTCAGGTGATGCTGTTAATTTTACTCGCTGGCAGTCCTTTTTGTAGCAATTACTATTGCTATAGCAAAGTTCTGTAGATCACTTCTATCTATTCTTGATACCAAAGCTTTGAAAGTGAGGACCAGTAATTTTACATACAAAGTCTGAAATGAGTTTTCTCCCTCTCAGAGCTCTATTCTTCCTCTTGGTAGGTACAAATGCTGAAGATTTTTGTATGTTCTCCATTATTTCATTGCTTTTCCTTAGTAATTTGAATATCTCTCATGCTCTTTGTGCTCTCCCCTCCCTTAAAGTTTTCTTCTTTGGCTCTTCTCTTTTATTACAGGTGTCTGCTTTGTTGTTCTTGTTTCACGCACAAAGTAAACACCAGCCTTTAAGAACAACAGCATTTACCTTTATGCCGGTTAACTCTCTAGCTATATCCCCAGCATCCACATTTCTCTTTTTTAAAGTGAAGTTCATATCTGTGCTCTGACGTGCTTTTCCTCAGACTTCATCCTTGGCCCTCTTTTCATTGGTCTTATTTCCTGACGTGAAGTTTTGCTAAAGTCATCTTTATCTCCTTCCTAGCCAAGTTGGGGCCTCTATGACCTGTCAGCCACTTTTAAGACAATCAACAGTCCTTTTTTTTTTTTTCCCCCCAAACTCTTTTTCTCCTGATTCTCTGCTACACCTATACCCAGTCTTGTCAGATTATATGAAGAACAAGGATATTCCCTTTAACCTTCCTTCCAGCTTTCTTGTTGATGTCTCTATGTTAAGTCTATTAGTTTCTCCAGTCTATTTTCATCTTGAGGTAGTTTTATTCACGAACACAAATTAGCAGAGGACCTATTTTCCTCCTGTTGGGGTTCATATTACAGGGATGATGGGAATTGTAACCCCTCAGGTACTCAACTCACTGGACACGCTCATACGTGATTGGTCGGGAAAGTCACGTGTAGTGACGTGTCACTGTTTGAATTAAGTATATAAACCCATGCTGTTTCCTATTAAATTGATTTGGCTAGTGTGAATCCAAACTGCTTGGTCTGCACAACCAGTGCACTAATTTTCCAGTCACTGACAAGTGAAATTTTTTGTTATCTTTGAGAGAGACAAATGTTCGTTGCTTATAGTTTGATGCTTAGTCAGAACCTTTCCCAACCCTAGCGCATTTTTTCTGAACCTCTATATGCAAAAATGCCTTAAGATACTTGCATCAACTTATCTCTTTGAATACTGCAAATATAATGCCAGACATCTGCTTTCACATATCAAGTTTGTTATCGTGGTAGCTGAAAATAAGCTTCAGAGAGTAACTCTGGTTTTTTGGGAGGGAATAGTATACAACTGGAAAGGTGTTTGGATGGTAGGAACTAATAATTTGGGGCTTAAAGAGCTAAAACCCATCAGAGAATGACATGTTGTATTAACCTCTGAATAGTTTTACTCTTAGTTTAACAGTGTCTTATGTACCTTATATGTCAGGTCCTCAAGCTTCAGTTTGGGAAAGAATATTACTGATGGTCAGAGGGCATTCTCCAGTCTTATTCAGAACCTTGCATCGTCCGTGGAAGGTGTTGCTCTCTGGTAGATGCCCTCATATACACCTGCCTGTGTTGGAAGGATTGATGATTCAGTCTTTTTTCATATAACATAGATCATCAGCATCCACTGAATGCTGGCTTCAGAAAGAGCAGGATTAAACTATTTGAATGTTGAATGTTTAGTCTCTTGGTTCTCAAGGTCATTGTTGCATACGATTGCCTTTAAATAATTCATAGTGGTTGCTTGCTCGTTTGCTGTATATGGATTTTTTTTTTTTTTCACCAGAGAAATGTCTTTTGAGAAAACTTTTATCAGCAAAGTAGGAAATTATCTGGTGGAAATTAATAAGCATGCCTAGTGCCTGGTGCCTGAAAGTAAAGCTTTAAGTGTTTGATCCTTAGCTTCACTGCAGTCAGCTTGAGCCACTCGAGTAGATACCATGAGTAAAACTGAGAAAGAGAAGGGAAAACAAAAAAGAGGCTACTGGGGCTCATTACCTGAAACAAGTGGCTTTACATGCTGTAGGTGAAATGTTTTTTTTCTCTGTTTTTGAATGATTGAAGATCTAACCTGTTTATTCTTTAGAAAATAACATATCTACCACAAGATAAGAGGCAACCCTGACATGAGGGCTTTGACTCCTAACTTTCTATGCCACTTAGCCAAGATGGCTGTATGACTGAGAATTATCCTGAACAGGAGGAGGAAGAGGCCTCCCTTTCCATTATTATGAAGATCCTGTGTTCCTGACCACATAAGGGGAAGGAGAAAAATGCAGTTTTTCTTTCAGTTTATGAATAGAATCAGAATGAGAGGGGCTTTGCGACAAGTTTTTTCATGTGCACAGCTGGGTTGAATGGCTTCCACTCTCACAATGCCTACTCAGGGCACTGCAGTCAATCCTCAGCATGGTGCAGGGGTGGGTGCATTTCACCTTGAAAGCTTTAAGGTTAGTGTCTGGCATCTGTGATTACATTTGCAATTCAAGTTAGTCTATTTTCTGCTTTTTAGCTTTTATTCAACTGAATTTAGTGCTCGTGAAAGATGTTGGATTGTTATTTCTGGAGACTGATCCTCCCCCTGTTCAACACTACCCCTTACGGTATTTCTAATGCTGAAGAAATATCTCCTAGGAGTGAGAATAATGTTCCATTTTCACGTAGCTGTAACAGTTTTAATGAGTAGCTTTTTATGGATGAACTTAAGAGAAATCTGGACCTATCCACATTATGGGGAACATAAGTGACAGTGACTATCATCTGGTAGAATCAACACTGGCTTAAAATGTTCTGCCTTAAAATTGTGGTAATACAAATTGCTGGGGGAAATATATGTGGCTAAACTTGACTTTGCGAATATCTTGGAAGCAGAGTAGTGTAGCTCAAGATACTGGCTAAAAAGGGTACACTGGCAAGGGTGTTTATTTTGGGTTTTCACAGACACAAACTCCTAGCACATAATGCAGTGCCATCCAGATGGGAAAAAAACCAAAGTGGAATTGTAAACCAATTATCAGAATAATTTAAAGATCATTACTATGGTAAAGTTAAAATAACATGTTCCAAAACAGAAAGTCTATTTGTAACATCAGAATAACAGAATATGATGGTGTTGTCTAAGAAAGGGGGTGTACTCACAGAGCTGAAGCACAGAGGGGGTCAGGGATGTGATACCACACCTAAGATCTGCCAACTTGAAGCTGAAATTCATGGTTCCCATTAGAAGTTGTGTTAAAATAGACAGACAGTTGAATGCAAACTATGCTTAACTCCTGTGCAAAAAGCTTCCCAAGACTCCCCATGTGCTGTGCACATTTTAAATCATTCCAGCTGCTGGATACTTAGAAGAATTGTTCAGTGATATCAGGAGAATATTCTCTGTTTCCAGGTTTTTGGGATGGAGCACAGTATAATGGCAGATTCATTGGTCTAGAGAGAAAGGAAACATAAGCTAGCGCCTCTAAATTAGGAAACCCAGCTGAAAGCTGAGTCTTGGGTAGCTCTTCTTAATTCAAGAAATTATAAACAAGGTAGCCTATAAAGTATCTCAGAGTCCTTGGAGTACAAATAAGGCAAGAATTATGTTTCATTCCTGATCCCTAAGAAAGAAAAACAAGAGCTACCAAGTGGAACATTTCCTGGAAGTGTTTATAGACCATTCCTCCATCTCCCTCTGTAATTAATATACATATCTATGTTATATGTATACTCTGAGGTTAATCCTCAGTAGGCTAAAAGTACATACCCTTTCCTGAGTGTTTTTGTAGATGTATTGGAATACTTCCTTCAAAGACAGGATTTAGTGTCTGGCATCCTTTGGTGGGTTCACACAGCTATAAATAAAAAGGGAATGCCATATCTTCCAGCCATATTTATAAGGAATCAGAATTCTGCTGCTTTTCAGAATGAAAAGAGAGTTCAGTTTTTTGACTGTGCTGGAAGCCAACCATGAAATAAATGTCCAGTTCCTCATCTGTGTCAAGATCTGAAGTGATATTAGTCTTCTCCACCAGAATCATAGGGAACGTGAGTTTTGAAAGCTGATAGACCTCTGAAGTTTGTATATTTCTAGGCTGATGTAACTGTATGGAAATTAAAATTTTAAATTTGTGAGCCATCTGTAAGTCTCACTTTCAGACTTAATGTACGGATTTGGATTTTAAAGCCTGTCTTAGTAAAATGAATATGAACTTCACTAAAACCTGGAAGCTAAAAGTGTGACATATGAAATAAGCTCAGAATAGGAAGTCTGAGTTCGCTATTTGATATTACTGAGCGTAGTGCTAGACTACTGTTTTCAGATTCTCTTTTCAGCCCAAAATTTTGAAAGATATGTGCAAAAGTCAAGTATGGTTTCAGAAAAAAAGCTACAAGAATTAATCTTCCTGGAAAGAAATAGTTTTGTGTAGTAAGATAACTTTGAACCTAAGTTATTGAAATTAGGATATAGAGACATTTTGGTTACTCTTTGCAAGTATATTTATGGGAATGAGATATCTAGAAGCAAGAAATTCTTCATGGCACAGGAAAAAATAATGCAGGATCCAGTCTGAAGTTGAAGCTAGGTAAATTAAAACTTGAATTAAATTCATGTTTTTAAGTACTGTAGCTATTGAAAGACTTTTTTGAGGATGTAGGGTAGTCTCTAGATTTATTTTAGTATTTCAAGTCTATAATTTTAAGACTGGATGTCTTTCCAAAGGTGAGTTGTAAATCAAACAGAATTTTATGGACTAAATTTAAAGGAGTATATATATATACATATATATATACACTCTTATGTTTGTCTTGTGTTGACGGAGGGGCTCTCTGAGACATACTCACATGACCTATGAGATCTAAAATATGTCCGCTTTATTAGGATAGCTCAGGGTTTTTATAGCATCTCTAGACAAGGCCTCGTGACAAGAAGGACACAATTGGTTACAGATCGCTGTCCAGGTGTAAACATCCATTACAAATGCGTTTATAATCGGCTTTAACACAGTTATTTACTTTATCAAACTCCACCTTCTTCTTGGCATGAATTTCCCTTTGTTCTAGCAGAAAGA
>JAYRBT010000139.1:7308428-7327548 GCA_036023395.1 Myiotriccus ornatus
CACTGTGTTGTATATTGCAGAGAGATTTGTAAGCTTTGGTAACATTAGAGGGACAGATTTTAATGTAAGCATTATATAAGTAATAGCATAAAAAGGAGAAGAATGATAGGACTGTGGTGAGGGAAGAGAGAGGAAGCCTAGGATGGGTTTTGAGTCCTGCCGTTTAGAAAAAGAATCACACTGGTGTAATTGTTCTTGATTTGTTAATCTTTTAATTTAAGAGTAGAGATCAGGGTTTTGATCTGTAAAGATCTGATTCTTTTGTACTGAATATAATGCATCATCAGAGCACAATGCGTTTGCCTGTTCTAAGGAGCTGTTGTATTCAGGACTTTTAACCCTACCACACACACAGCAATTCTCAAACTGTGACTGTGGCTTCCCTGGGGAGACACACATCTCTACCAAATGAGATCCAAGCAGATGTCAGGAATGTCAACAATATGACTCTTTTGTTGTTTTTCTTGAGACATTGTGCATGCGTAACCTTATAATCAGGATTCAATCATGAATAAAGAATGGGAACCCAAAAAATGTCAAACTTTTATAATGTTACATATGTGAAAAACTGGGTCTTAAGCTGTTCTTCAGTTTTTATGTCCCTAAAGATCTGAGTTCCTACCTAAGGTCACTGGTTTTTTTTCCATCTTTCTGCTCAATGTTTACTGCACCCTAAGGCTTCTATGGTGTTCTAATGAATAGTGTCCTCACTGCCTTGCTGACTCTTCTGTTACAGTAGAAACTTTTCCATGTAACCAAGGAATGAATTTGATAGATGCTTGGAAAAATTCTAAGGAGCAGAGTCATCAAATCCCAAGTTTCTCACTTATCCAGAGGACCTGGAAATCACAGAATAGTTTAGGTTGGAAAGCACCTTTAAAGGTCATCTAGTCCAACACCCGGCAATGAGCAGGAACATCTTCAATTAGCCTGCTCAAAGCCCTGTCCAACCTGACTTTAAATGTTTCCAGGTATGGGGCATCCATAGCTTTCCTGGGAAATATGTTTCAGTGTTTCACCACCCTTATAATGAAAAATCTCTCTCTATCTGGTCTCAATCTACCTTCTCTCAGTTTAAAACCATTACCTGTTGCCCTGCCAAAATATGTCCCCATCTTTCTTATAAGCCCCCTTTAACTATTGAAAGGCCACAATAAGTCCCCAGGGCTTTCTCTTCTCCAGGGTGAACAACCCTGACTCTCTCAGCCTTTCCTCTTAGCAGAGGTGCTTGAGCCCTCTGGTCATTTTTGTAGCTTTTCACTTCTCCACAGATGTGGTCACTCTGTCATAGATTCATTATCTTAGTTTATTCACCATGCAACATTGGGATGTAGGAGACGGGTGAAAAATGCACTGATGTTCTCATGGACAGGTTCTTACCAAACTGAGAGTAAAAGTTATATTGGTGATGTTGGTACTAAAATTGTGCTATTGTCTCTTAAGTGTTCAGGTCATTTATGAGAATGAATTCATGTAGGCAGACATATGACATGCTTAATACACAAGATTTAAAAAAACCCTTATTATGAACAAACAATTTAGTGCTATTAAATTACATTTACCAAAAGCAATACAGGATCCTTTGTCTTCTATCCTAATATCTGGGGATGTGTGTGTCATTACATATTAAAGTCTGACAAAGTGACCATGGTCTCATTCAGTAGGTTTGGCTAGATAGGAACGTTTCCACTTCTTTTGTTTCTTCTTCTTGTTGTATTGCTTTTTTTCACAGCATAATTAATCTAAATAGTACTTTCATATTATAATAGTGCTTGTATCTCTTCTCTTACAGAACTTCATAAAGCTCTCAGGCTATGAAGGGGTTTTTAGTGTTAGTGCAATATATTGCCAATTAGTGTGTTGTTATCTCTGAATAGAGAAGTGCTTTCAGTTTGGGCTCTTGATAGTATTCAAACGATATGCAAGTATGGCCTCAGATTAATGTCACTCTGCTTTCCAAATATATCACTAAAACCGGGGTGAAGTTATATTTGCATGTGAATTATTACCACAATTTCGAGCATGTATAAGATATATTTCAAGTATTCAAAAGGATTTTATTTCTTTTGAAATTGTCAGTAGGTAACACTGCACATAGATTCCATCAGCAGGAGAAACTGGTGATTGATGTTTCTTTGAAAAAAACCTGACTTGCATATAAGGAATAAAAAGACTTGTTTTCCTCAAAGCTGAAACTTTTCTATCTTGATGTGTAGCCATGATTTAAATGAAAGCTCTTCTCTCAGTTTTCTGAATGCCATTCTTCCAGGTCTTGACTCCTATATTTATCTCTGAGGTGGGGGTTTTGCCACCAGTAGTTCTACCTTAGGTTTCTGTAGTACCTGGAAAACCCTACAGTTCTGGTGTGGGTGCTGCCCAGGCTTGTCGGGATAGTTCTGTGATCTAACCCAGATCATAAAAAGGAAAGGAGATTTTTAACACTATTTTTCAACCGTAAATAGAATTAAATATGCAATAACAGGCTTGAAATATTACCTAATTCTGTTTTATTTCTGGATCAGCTTTCATTTCATGTCAGCTGTGAATGCAAACCTTTCCTACTCCCTCTGTGCAATGAGAGTCAGAATGAATAACAAAAACATATGCCATAAATCTGTCACATAGGTAAAGTACCCGTGGTTTGTCTTGGTTTTGTGTGTATTTGCTACAGATTTCTTCTAAAATAATGAAAAATGCAGTCTGTACTCTGTGAAATATCTTACAGAAAAGTTCAGACTGTTTATTTAAAGCATTTCAACATAGTTTGCAAGGAATCTTCCAGAGGTCTGCCATTCTGCCTTGCTGTCAAGCTGTTCATACTTCTTCTGCAAAATGGTACAAAAAATACTCTGTGTGGTTTTTGCTTTTTTTCTTCCTTTGTTAAGCATTGAAAAAGTTAAAAAAGAGAGATAACTTTAATTATTCTAGCTATAGCTTATGTTACCTATTTATTTCTGTAATATTACCTTATTTCTTTTCTTCTCTGGAATGGAGCTGCAGAAGCAGTAAGAAATATTTGGCTGTCTTTGAGACAATCCCTCTGAATAAACAAAAGACATTATAGGGATGATTGCAGGTAATCAGGGAAATAGGTTTATGATTAGTCTTCATAACTAAATACATATACACACACATATGTACATATTCATATATTCTAAGTATGTCCTGCTCCATTTAAAAGTGGACTAAAAGTGAAAGAAGGTAATACAAATGACAGAATGTAGTGTTGCTGTATTCAGAAGAGGATGAAGAAAATAAATCTGAACAAAATGAGGAATGTCTTACATAATTTAGTAACTCTTTTCCATTAACCAGTTCAGTGAGTTATTAAGTTTCTCAAAAATATAAAAAATGAGAACAGTTAAATGTTTCTTTTTATTCATTTTTGGCAAAGAAATATTTATCTCCTATAGCTTTTTGTAAAGGTAATTAGACGTAATAATCCATCATTCAAGTATTTATTGTCTTTTTTGAGAAACATGATGTTCTGCCAGTACCTGTTGTGAATCTAAGAGTATTACTGGACTTTTAAAAGTATTAGTATCTATTGCGTGAGGTATGGCTCATATTTGTCCCTAAATTCTGGAACATGGAGAAGATTCTTGTACAATAATGAGGTGGATTGTTTAACACATAGATTGCATTGCAATTTTAAGTGACTTTAGCTGACAGTGATGAAGAGATCTGCAGCTAGTTTCCCATTGCCTCAGCTGATCCACAGTATTTATTAACCAAATTTTTATACTGACTTTGAGCTGGAAATCATGGCTTCAGTTTCTGAAAGAATCCTGGATCTCTTATTGCTTGAGTTAAAGGACTTTATTTTGTAGGTTCGACTTATAATTTTATGTTTTGCAGGCAGTGAAAGACTCATAAAAGCCTTTTGTTGTGGTCTAGCCACAAGAGGACAAAAAGCCACAGTTCTATCAATGTGGGTTACAGAGGCATTGAGGTTTAGTTAGAGGACTTGTGATTATGGTTTTTGAACAGTAATTACTTGAACTAGCCTATTTGATTATGCTGATGAATTTGTGCCTTGATATTATGGATGTTAAAATCCCTTTGCTCTCCATGGAAGTGACCTAAAATAATTCTGGTCCCTTTTAATGATTATGACTTCATCAAGCTCTCGTGTTCCCTAGAAATTAGAACTCTCCACCTCAAAGGGGAAACTCTGAAAAGAGTGCTTTTTCCTGCAACCAGTCGTGGGTTTGAGGGCTGAGGAGATGATAATGGGCATAGCTGTTGCTGGTTTTAGACAGAAGTGCAAAATGCCTGATACGGTTCACCGTTCCTGCAGTTAAAAAAGGATAAGAGAGAAAAAGGGAAAGAAAATAGAGAAACAAAAAAACTAAATTCTAATCTCTGCATTGGGAAAGTGGTTTGCTTTCATTTTATTTTCAAAGCATTGTCACAGTTACAGGCTTTGAACTGAGATAAAATAGGAAAATGCAGACTTTATTTAGCTAACGTAAATGGATTTTAATTTTCATATCCACTCTCAGTAGCAGAGACCAAAAATTTTATCAAAATGTTTCTTTATAAGAAGATTATTCCTACAGTTTAATTTCAGTAGGCTGACCTATGTAGTTAGATTACAAAATCTCACTTGTCTTTGCTCTGGGCCAACCAGTGTCCACTACTTACTATTTAAGTGCTTGTTTATTTGACGGAAGTTATTTAGCTTAGTTGACTCAGCGATGAACTTCTGTCCTCTCCACAAAAGCAGATGTACAGTTAACACGGAATGTTCTTTCAAGGTATTAATGTGAATAATGCTGGTGCACTCCAGCAGGTCATATGGATTTTCCTCACTGGGTTTCAAAAGCCTGGCACAGAGTAACTTGCATAAACTCTACAGATTGTGTCAGAACTGAGGAGGACATTAACAAAAAGCTGCAAAAATTCTAAGGTGTCACTGTACCAAAACTTACTGCTGACTTCTGAATCCTCTTAGCGGATAGTGATTTAGAGGAAAAGCTTTATACAAATTTTAAAAAAACACAACAGCTCTGCACTGTGGCTGGCAACTTATCCCCTGATTTTCTTGGGCTATCTGGTTTCTTCTAAACTTTCTTCTATAAGCAAAGTATACAAATCTTGCTTTGAAAATTTGAACTGTCTTGCTCAAGATATATTTTTCCCAACTTTGGTCGTCATTAAAGTTATACATACAAGGAGTATGAGCAGTGTGTTTGAAGGCAGGGTGTTTGCTCTTGTTCCTTCGTCAAGTTGGCAGCACTCACTCAACTGTGGTACAGTCAAGTGGAGACGGGGTGTTTTTATTTGTAGAGATGTTTACGAGGTAAACATTCCCTTCAAGGTGTTTAAAACAATGGAAAAAAAAAGCACGTTGAAACATTTGCCAAAATAGGACTATTTGTGGTTGTTAATTTGCATGTAAAATGTATGCATAGCATTTCTGCAAGGCTGTTAATTTACGTTTGATGAACTATTGTTTGTACCTCTACTCTGGATTGCTAAGGATGTGTGTTTAATTTTAAAAAAAAAAAAAGTCAATCTTCTGAGTGTGAAGGGTCCAATCTAGTGTCTTTCAAGTTAATAGGTTTACTGACACAGTGAAATGCCGTTGAAGGTGAGTAAGGGCATGAAAATCTATTCAATATGTCGTCTTCAAGGGTTTTGTAGCACTTCCTAAAATATAAATATTTCTGAGATATTTTGCTTTATTTTGAAATCTAGTCTCTTTAAACGAAACCTACCAGCCAAACCCAAACCAAACAAATAAACAAAACAAACCTAAAAAAACACAGAACATAAAAAATCTCCAGGAAATCAACATTTGAGTTCTGAGAAGGTGCATTTGAGATCCAAGTGTGCCATCTGCCAGTATAAGTGAATGTGTATAACATTTGGGAAATGCTGTGAGACAGCCTTTCTTTCAGTAGCACCCACTTAAAGATGATGCCTTGAGGCTATCATTGTTTATTTAATACTACTCAGACTTCTGTGGTCTGCAAATTAAGCTGGAATTCTTGTAAGGGGCACATTTCATTGTGAACACTCCTCTGGTTTTGCTTTGCTGGAAAAATGACATCTCTTGCGAGTTATTCTAACACCTTTTCATAGTGCTTTCCCATGCTTCTTTCACAATGGCAGGGTGAAACATGAAGCATTTTGCTTTGTTTTGGTACAGACATTAAAATAGGTCAAGTAGCCTTGTAAATTCATAGGTTTTGAAGTTGTGTTTAATCTTCGTGTAATGGAATCAATGGCAAATTCCAAGAGGAATGTTAGAAATCCTAAACTGACTTAAAGTATCTTAAAGGACTTAAAGTATCACTGAAGCCTTTCCACAGTGTCCAGGCCCAAGATACGTAGTGCTTGAGAGGCCAAATGCTAATCTAAGAGGGTAGATACTGGGAAAGAATGGTAATGATCACAGCTTCTTCCTCGTTTAGCTGAAAACTTTTATTAGACTGTAACAAAGTAATTTGTAAAAATCATTAAGAGGAAAAGGGTAAATTTGTCAGCTGAATCATTCCTGCAAAATATCGACAGTGACCTCTTGTCATCGTATTTTAGTCGTCAACTCTGTTTAAATATAGATACGCATATTTAAAGAAAATATCACAAAACACGCACGTACTTAAACCTGTACATTAGCCTTGCAAGTATGCCTGTGAAGTACGAGTAGAAATTGTCAGAAGCTTATGTGAATGGTTTTAACATCCGGTCTTCAGGAGGTTTTCCTACTCGTTTCAGCTGAGAGAAGTGCCATGTTTGTATGTAGTGTGGAAACTGCAGGATTTGCAGAGCAGAGCCTGCACAGGAGACAGTGGAACAGTGCTTTGTATTCCCTGCATGTCTGAACTGCAAAGTGTTAACATTTGCTTAAGTTAGTAAAGGTTTGATTACTCTAATAGACAGCAAAAAAACCCACTTTGTTCTTAATTCAGTCCCCAACACTTGTATATGAGAATCATAGATCATAGAATCACTCAAAAATTTGGGTTGGAAGGGAACTTAAAGGTCATTTTGCTCCAACCCTATGCCATGGGCAGGGACACCTTCTACTAGACCAGGTTACTCCAAGCCCCGTCCAGCCTGACCTTGAAACTTCCAGGGATGGGGCATCCACAGCTTCCCTGGGCAACCTGTGCCAGGGCCTCACCACACTCAGAGTAAAGGATGTATTCTTAACATCTAATCTAAATCTACCTTCTTTCAGTTTAAAATCCTTGTCCTATTTCTATCTGCACCAATAAAAAATCTCTTTCCTTGTTTTTGATAAGGTTCCTTTAAATAAGAGGTTTAAAGTGTTTTAATCAGGTTCTGAGTAGCTCACTGTTCATTACTGCATTTAGAAGAACCCCTTTCAAAAAAAACCAGACAAAGGCAACAAAGAGCTGTGATACAGCTGATATACAAGGGAAGACTAATCAGTTTAGGAATTCTGAGTTCGGAAAGGATATGTTTAAGAAGCAGTGAGATAGAGGTATGTCAGGCTACAAATGCCACAGAAATGATGACTCGGAATTCATAATTTACTGGTTTTAGAGTTTTAGAAAATAACTTTTATGCAGTCAAATTGTGCACAATCTTTGTTTGATGGTCACTCAATATTTACGTAAAAATTCCATTATATTCTCTATCTAATTCAAAACTTGTACTGCAGACAGAAAATATTTGAGACTCTCTCTGGGAAATTAAAAAACTAGAAACACAATACCCAATACCACCCTTACTGTATTTGTATGTAAATCTAGCTGTGTTAGGGAAAATTTATCAAAATTCTGGCTGATGGAGACACAAACTGAAGTCACAGGAAAGGCATTCTGAATCCAAATCACTGCTTGTTCTGAAATTACTTATTTTTCTGCCTGTTTAATCCTGCAATAAAAAGCTGCTCATCCTTCATGCCGCCCCTTTCCCCCCCCCCCAATTCCTGATTTAATTTTTTTTTTCCATTAGTAATTCAACCTGTAGTATAGGATAAGCTTCAAAATGAAAAGAACTCAATTAGGAAAAAACTTTATTCATGATTTACCTTAAATTTCCACTGCAAAATCTCCCTGGCCTTTTATGGTTTACATGGGTGAGACTTGAAGGCATCATTTGGCACTTAATTGGACTGTGTGTTTGGGAACAGATTTCCTGTAATGCACTTAACACACTTTAAATCTAGTTTCATTGGGACACCTTCGGGACTTTGTGAAGAATAACAGGGATGTCTGAAAGAAAATTTGTTAATTTCTGTGTGCAACTGAGGTGGAATTAAACGGCAAAGCAATTTAAAAGTTGTGTATTGTGAAGAGTAAGGTTTTCCTTTCAGTTTTAAGTATTTTGATATGCACACATTTGTTCTCAGCAGTGCAGCAGAGCTTTAATTGCTTTGAATAAAAATACCTGCAATCAGTGCAGCTGAGTTTGAACACAGTGGAAGGAGCATGATTATAAATATCTACCTGATTCTATATGAGCTTTATCTATTTTTAATGCCAGGTTTTCCTGATGCTTTCATGCATGAAAACCTCAGGGGTTTTTTTGCTTGTGTAACAGAGATGGACCCTTACATTGCAACAGGGTTTCACAGTGAACTGAACTGTGTGGTATGATATTCAGCAGTCCTGTGATAATTATTTGACATCTCTATTGCTCTGTTGATTTATGAATTAACTAGGTCAGGCCCTATTGTACTGTAGAAGCATTTAAGACTTGCTCCAAAGAGCTTATAGTCTAAAAGGCAACACATACCAAGTGGATAATGGAGATAAGGAGTGAGAGGACATGGAGAAAACACAAAATAAATTACAGTGAAATTCATAGCTCTTTAACGATTTTATGATTTTATCAAAAAAATATAAAGAAAAGTGTTTCACTCTCTTGCTCTAGGTCTAGAGAGGACCATTTTCTTGTCTGGTCTGACCTCATATTTAAAACAAGCTATAGAATTTTCCTTTGTAATTTCTACATCTAGCCCATGACATCTGTCCCTGCAAGAAGGTTTCTTTATTTAAAAACCACAAAATATCAATAAATAAATAAATAACTTAAATCATTCTCAGAGGGATGTTTATCACAGTTGCTTCTCTGGCTTGGCTTTTCAGTCTTGAATGTTCATTCTTATTCTGACAGTAAGTCAGATGGAGATGTGATGTACAGAAGGGTACTAGTGAATGCTGTGAACACTCAGAATATTGGTGTACTGCAAATTATGAACGTTGATACTTGTGTTTTCCATAAAGGACTGTACATTAATGAACTTCCTCGACAGAAAAAATAAACTATGGGAGAAAGAAAATATTAAAGAAGTTTTCTTAATTTGTGAAGGAGAGTTTGTGAAAATGTTCTGTATTTGAGTTCTCAGTCCATCTTAAGTAGCTTCCTTCCTCTGGAGTTTTTATGTGTTTGCTATGGAAAACAGACTCTAGGCAGATCTAAATAAACCAAGAATGATGTACTGGCTGGGAGGGGTAAGTAAATGTGCCACAGTGGTGTAGTTACACCTGATTTAGTCCCAATGATATAAGAAAAGGAAATATGTATTCCACTGTGGTCATTACAGAAGCAATAATTTCACAGCAGTGAAATTTGGGTTAGGCTATCTGATCATTTTCTGTTCCTCTGAAACCAAAATAGTAACACCCTGGTGAATGTTGCAGTCTGCAGTCCTTATGTGATTCTACTCCTTTGCCAGCTTGTTTTCAGATTTTACTGCCCCTTTTTTTCCCTCTTGACAGCATTGTTTAATCCCTGCAAAAGATAAGAGAAAATTGTAGATTTAGACAAAAAAATTCCAACACGTTTACTATCAGAAAATGTCTGTCTGAGAAAACTGATACAAAACTTTTAAAATGTTTTATTTAAAGAAAGTGGATTTTGTTAGGTAAGGTCAGAGGGTTTTATTTTGAGTTTCATTTGCGTTCTTGCTCTTTTATTGAGGACTAGGGAGATTTCCAAGCCTCATGAATTCCCCAGATATAAGAAATGCTGGTTTGATAAGCTCAAGGAACATTAACAAGCTTTAAGTGACATCTGGGGTGCAAATGGACAACAGTAAACTTATCTTGATTTTTTTTTATGGTCTTTATTTCTCTCTGTGATGTTCTGTGCAGAACATGTAGTAAATGGAAAATTTTTGAAAATGCTTTGTGAAGAAACACTCCTCTAGAAATATAGAAACATTGATACAATACAGCTTTGGATATATTTTATATTTTTCTTCTGCAAACTGGAATTTACATTGGAGGAGAAAATTCTGTCAAAAGATTATGAATACAGATAAGACGATAATATGGGAAATGGGTGGAAATGCAAAAAAACCGAAAAAACGTAGAGAGAATATCAGAGTTAGGTAGAGATTTTAGTATTTCATAAAGTCAGCAAATTGCTGCTCTTGCTCCTCCCGCCTTTCAAAAAAGCAGGTACCTTTATGAAGGACCAGATCTTGATCTCTTAGTTATTTAAAATAGTCTGCTCTTGTGGGTGTTTTTTTTTTTTTTGGTTTTTTTTTTTTCAGTTAGTTCTTCTAAATTTTATTTTTTTGGGGGGATTGATAAACTTTGCATTATTTTGAATTCTTTTGTATAAGCTGGCATGAAAAGAAGGTTTATATATATATACATGACAATGTTTTAATTAGTGTGAAAACATATTCTCAGTAAAGAGGTCTAGATAACCATCTTGGAATCTTTCTGCTTTCTTTGGGAGCCCATGCTTCCTTGAAAGAAGGATTATTTTTTTAATTCCATTTTAAATCAGCTGGTTTTCCCTTTTACTTTCTTCTGGTTTTCCTCTTATGTTAGTAATTTTTTCATCTTTTAAGGGAATACCTTATGAATGAAGGAATAGAAAGGATAAAGGCAAGCAAGGAAAACCTGAAGGAAAAAAATTATAAAAGGAAATCTGAATGTTTTGGCAGAATGATGCTGGGAACAAGAGACCTCTGAGAACAGCTACAGATAGTGAGAGTAAATAGACAGCCCTGACTGGAAAATATGTTTGAGAAAAGAATCTTCTCCAGCTGTTCTTTACTCTTGTCTGATCGAAGGCAGGTCCACTCTAACCCACACTTGTGTGCAAAGTCTTGCTGGACATGGTTAGTTACCATTTCTTTTTATACAACGTGTGTTGGTTTCTGTTGTTTGCAGTTATGCTCCTTCATGCTAATGAAAAGCAACCTAATGCAAATAGTAATAGACAAATTTACTTCTTAACGGTTTAATGAAATTTTGTTTTCTATTCTGTAATACCTTTCATAATCTTTATAATGTAGAAATTTAGATACTTTCATTTTCTTTCCCTATTGCAGACCTGAAAGGTCTGTCCTGATTAAATTTAGTCATGTTTCAACAGCTTTCTTCACTAGAACAATGCTTGTTAATGAATTCTTTATTTTCATTTTCATATTTAATTTTCATTGTTTTCTCACTTTAATATAAATTTCAGGAATTTGGCAGTATGAAGTTTTGTATATTTTGTTTGTATGATATAATCATAAGCAGGTTTGCAGATTTTTACTCCATAAAATGTGCATCTTCACCCAGACAACAGAACATTTCTAATGAATATCTAATGGTTCTATATTGTAGGAATGACATTCACATTAAATTAACTTTGATTCAGATAGTTTGCAGTGATTGAATATGAAAACTAATGTTTCTGAAGAAACATCAGTGGGAATGTTTTGCATTATCAACATTATTATATTAACTATATATGTTGTGGTATTCCTAGTGCTATTAAATGATTGTGCTTGATGTTTAATACATCCTATGTATGTACATGGATCCATGTTTTGATAACTTTGACTATTATGCTTTTTGTTCTCCAAAATATTCTCATGTTCATAGTCTCTTCAGGGCATCTGCTAGATTTTCTGAGTTCTGTTTTTCCCCACTCCACATCTGTATTTCTTTTGTAGTAGCATCTTAAATTATGATGTTTCTCATGTATTGAGAGTGGAGTTTCTCACTTTGTCTTATTTCTCTTTTGTTCTTGTTGCTGACTGGACATTTTGCATTCTCCTAAAGCAGTGGGGCACAATTCTCAGAAAGCTAAACATATGCAAGGGAATGTTTTATCTTCTGTTAACTTGGTGTGAACTGCTCTGAGTAATTAAGGAATAGTTATTCCCTGAGGCATTTAAGGAAAAACAAGATTTGAGCCATTTGCAGTCCAGTCTCTTCGGAGGGCTGCTCTATTTCCAATGACAGTGGCTGCAGAGATGACGATAAAAACATCTGCAGCATCACCAGACTTTAAATCTTCACATTCAGAGTTCTGAAATAATTTTACAGATGTCTTTACCTCATTACATGGCTACTGGGGGGTTGTCTCATCTGGTGTACTTTACAGCCGGGTGTACCTTTAACAAGCAATCTGGCATTACCCTTCTGTTTCTGACACTGGAAAGCACAGAATTGTTATATATCACTGGTACTGTTAATCACACTGCTGTGCTAGGCATCATTAGAGCTCAGAACGCTGAAAGGCGTATCAGGAGGATTCATTTTTACTTAAGTGAACCTGCATTAAGTGACTCAAGAAAACTGTTGCAAGTAATAACCAGTTTTCGCTTTTCCCCGGAACCCAGGCTTCAAGATGAAAGGGTTTTCATTCAAACACACATTCTTTTTAAAGCAAAAAGTAGTAGCTGAGTTTTAGTGGAAATTGTCAGCCAACGATAGAGCTCTATGATTTTAGGGAATAAAAATGACAGTGCCATGTGAAATACCTCAGATACAATTTGGGCATGTATCTCATATTCATATGAATAAAGAGGACTCGTATGTAAATTTGCACCAAATTTCAGGAGAGGAGGAGAAGAAGAAAAGCAAGAAACCTGGGATGGTGGGTTATGTGTATATATATGTAGCATAGAACTCTACAGAGCAAATTACTGGAAGTGCTGTTCTCTCTCTGTGCTTTTTAACAAACTGGACATTATTACACATAAGCCTATGTACCAGCTTGTCCTTATTAATACATATTCATCTTGATCTGAAGAGTGCTACTTTTTTATCACAGGAAGGAAATGTGGAGTGACAGCATGAAAAGTCAGTGCTTGTATGGGCCTTTAAGAAGCTGTAATTTTTGCAACACCTTATAATGAAATATTATACCTAAAGTGGAAAGCCAAGGTCAATAATTCTTTATATTTATATCAAATTTGAAGTTATTGCATAGTTTGCTTGTCTTGTGCAGTAGTTGTTGCCTTTTAATTTAGATTATACATTTGAAGAGCATGAATTTCACAAATGCCTTATGACTATACATAGAATAACAGAGACTAGTCAGAATAACAGAGCAGCTTGTACTCCAAATACTGTCATGGTAGATTGATTGTAATGGAAACAATTGTAAGTGTGTAAGACCTAGTCCAGCCATCAATTCTATGGACTTTATTAAATATTAATTAAAGTTTTTGTTAATAGAAATTACTACTCTGATGGATTATTACTAGCTTAAATTACTCACAGTCTCTTTAATGAAGCAGTTGCTTCTGAAGTTTCTACGTATTAGAAGTGTCCAATGTATGTGAAGAATTGCATCCATCTTCAAATTCTTGTCCTCTTATTTTTTCAAAAGGTTGCATGACAAAGAATGGAGTAGAATTTGTTGTGGAATATTGAATTGTACACTTCCAAAGAACATAAAATTGAAGGAGTCGATATAGGAAAGTCTAGTGAGATGAGTAGCTATTTTCCAAGTTTGAGTAGTTAGCAAATCAACAGAGATAATATTGCTCTTCTGGTTTCTAGTTATTACAGTTCTAACTCTGAGAGGCTAACAATATCAGAAATTAGTGAGTTATTTTGTTGCCCTGCAGTACTTACATGAGGTGAAATCCTAGCTTTGTTGTAAACTGGAAAAACTGCTGTTACGTTCTGTTTGGACAGCATTTTCATGTACCTTTATAGCATAAATTTTAATTTCAGGTTACTCTATTGGGGAGGATGCTCTGAACATAAAGATTTTGAGTTTTAGTTTCATCCTTGTACCTGGTAAAATATCTGAAGGGTTTTCACTGCACTAAGATTTTATTTGTACTTTAAAGGATTGTCAGATGAATTACCATTGTGTAAGGAAAACTTGCTCTAATTGTTCTTTTATGACAAATTATACAGAAAAAGGATAATTCATACCAAAATTTTGTTCACAGTGACTGAAAACTGGAAGAAAAGTTTCTTCTTTGTTAACTGATGAAAATAATAGGACCCTCATTATCCCAATACTCCAGCCTGGAAAAGTCTTTTCCATTATAAGATTGGACTGGTGGAGAAAATAAAAAATCCTGTTATAGAATCTAATCTGCTGCTGTCACAGGCAACCCTGTAGTCTATATTTAGCCAGGAAGCTCCACTAGTTGCAAGTCTAAGAACACATCTAACATTATATACAAGAGTTCAGACCAAAGAAAAGATTCGAAGCCATAGGAAAAGATCAGAAGTTATCAAAGAAGTGTTCAATATTCTAAATCATTGTACTAGCTTGGGAATTTTTAAGTAAAGCTCTGATATAGTCCTGGTATTGACCAAACCCAGAGTTTACAGAGAAAAAAAACCCCGAAGGCTCAATTACTTATATTTTCCTGACTTTAAGCTCATATTAGGTAACCTAGTTACTGATTCAACCTTTGTGTGGATGGATGATAAACTAGTGATGTCCATCAACCCAAAATGTATTTGCACATTAAAGATTATTAATGTATGTAGGAATGCCTGTCTCCATATGCCATGTCACAACTCTGGTGTCAGCTGTTTTCAGTAACTAGAAGAAAGTGAATTAACAAAATATATATGAAATCCATCAACCATATTGTGCATCTAGAGGAAGAAGAAACTTTTCCTGAATCCCCTCTTGCCAGAAGCCAATGAAAACTTTGAAGCATGTAAACTCATGCAAGAATTTGATATTTTGAAGAAAACTGCTTGGTTTTAGTTAACAATATAACAATACTTGCAAATGTTTATTTCCTCTAATATCTGTTCCTTTTTGAAAAATGTAGTGGAATCTACTCAGATTTGTTTGCAAAAGTCTTGACAAATACTTAGTGAATATTTGTCAGCCCCTTTTAATCTATTGCCATATATATCTGTGTGGAAAGTATTTCTTCATTATCATAACCCATTGGATTTGAATGAGGAAAATAAAATTAGCTTGAAATTTCTTCCGTTTTCTGCCAATTGTCTGGAAATAATTTCACTAGTAAACAAATACTGTCGCTATTACTGAAGGAGTCAGTCTTATAATTCATAAAAGCAGAAAGGTGACCATATGATGTGCCTTCAAAAAAATCTTTATATCTCCAATGCCATCTTAGCTATATTTTAGTGAGAAGAACCAGTATACAGTGCTAACTTTTGAATATGGTATGGCTTAAAAGCTATTCTGACTTACTCTTCTCAACTCCAAACATTAACAAAGCTAACAAATTATGAATAAAATCTCCCGATCTGCACCTCCAAAAATAAAAATATATAAGTAGCTCCACAAAAACAATATAAGATCTTCATATTTATTTTTCTCATTTCTGAATTGAGCAGATGGACTCAGTCTTTTCAACCTGTCTCTGAAATCCTGCAGTGATAGAATTTCTATCATAAGAAATTTTCACTTAAAAAATTACTCTCTGGTTCAAATTTGAACAAATTTAGGGAAATCCTACAGTGACATGCAGGAGTTACAAATGTTCACACCAGTCCCTTCTGGTTTTATAGTCTATGAATTGCAAGATCAAGGAGCTTGAAAAGAAAAACTGAGAGCCTCATAAATCATGTACATTCTAGAGCTGATGCTTTAGTAAAGCCCTAAAATGTAACAACACTGATATAAAATTGTCAGTGATCATATTATTGGCAGACTGCTGATGAGAGTTGCAGGTGAGTGTTAGTTTTGGAGGTTTTTCCAGCTGAGGGCTCTGATGTGACATTGTCACTAAGAGAGAAGTTCTATAACTAGTCCCAGTTGAATTAAGTTACTATTTTTAAAGATAAAAGACTTCTTCCACAGTGTAACATTTTTGGTCTTTTTTCAGGTTACGGGAGAATGCTGGCAAAGAATTTGGTGATGTCCAGTCTTTTCATGGTTGTATAGAATGGTTGTTTCCATGTTTGAAGAGAGGAAAAAAAGGCTCCCTTTTTTTCTAATAGTTTTTTTTTGTTGTTGTTTATTTTCTTTTTCTGTTACTTGGATGATAGTTAAAACTGTCCAGAGAACAAAATAATATTGGTTATAGGCAGGAGACAAGAAATAAAGATCAGTATAAGTATGCCAAGTTCCATGGGGATAAAATGACAGATAATGGTGTGTGATACAACAGAAGATATTTTATATTCCAGAACACTCAGGACATGGGAGATGAGGGCCAGACTGAGCCCAATATATACTTGTGTATATATTGGCATAATTCTTATCAGTAGATAACAATCATCTGAATAGCTGTTCAAAAAAAAATGAGCCCATAATGTGCATCATTTTATAAAGTTCTCAGAACTCTCTCTCTTACTTTCAGAATATTCCTCTCGGTGTAACTGAACACCAAATTGGAAGACAGAAGCAATCTTAGTAAGAAAAATAACTGTAAACCTTGTTCATTGCACTAGGAGGTGAGTTTTGCAAAGGTGCTTTAAGAACTGCTATTCATCTTCTCTAGTTTGTTTATTTGCCTACAAGATTTAGGTGATCCATCTATACTAGTGATATTTCTGTAAGTTGAAGGACTTTTTTTTTTTAAATAATAATATTCAAAGTACTGTGTATTCTTAGCTTCAATGGCATGCAGTTACAGATTTTGCATTCCACTCATACTCAAAAATATTACAGGGAAAAAAACCTCTTAAGTGGCGTTTAAATCTAAGACCAAGATCAAGCTGTTTAAGGAAGGACAGAGGAAAGACATGATCAATATAGAATTCTGTTACTGACTTTGACTTGGACATGAAGTTGGGAGACAAAATCTTTGCAAGGGATTAACACACCCTTCTGGAGGATTGGGGTTAAACTACTTCACCCCACTGCTGATGGAGACTTAGTAATGGGATCATTGCCAAAGGTTCATTTCAGTTAACCTGAAGTTTGAGGATACAAAAGGGAAAACCCTTCACCATAAGAATAGTCACAGTCTGATGGTTCTTTTTAAAAGCAGGTTAATCATATTGCCACATCTTAAAAACAGTGCTCATGGGAAAAATATTTCTGCTTTGAGGAAATAACATCTGTTCCTTCAGTCAAGCTTCTATAGGGGAAAAGGGATGAGCAATAAAACTGGGATGTTTTATTGGACGATTGTTAACATTCAAGTACTGTTTCAGTAAATGGTTTTCAACCAGTGGAAATTTATGTAAAAAGGTAACTATATGCTAGTTATAAAAATGTAACTTGGTTATACATATGATTTATATGGTCATTATAAAAATATGTTAACCTTACTTTGTGTTCATAAAGTGATCTATATTTTAATTGTAGAATTAAAAGCTACTTTACAAAGTCTAAAAACTTCAAGCTGTGAAAATACAATCCACTTGATATTAGTAACCTTTTTAAGTCTATGAAAGAAGCAATGTGGTTTGAGTAAATGCATGCTTGTTAGCACGACCTTAGTATTGTGCAAGCCTAAAAAGTGAATTTGAATGGAAAGAATAATTAATAACACGAAGGAAGATCAGATAGCATTCTGTGGGCTTGACTGAATGCAGTCAGTAAGTTGGAAAAATAAAGGGTTGAATGAAGATGACTGAGTCACCACTGTGATGTGATCACAAAAAAGTCAAATACAAACTTAGGAAATTCTATTTCTCATAGATATTGGTGGGTGTTGATGCAAAATTAATAATTTGTCCTCTGTTAAATGCTAACATAATAAAAAAAATAATTTGCAGTTATACTTATTATAGATCCATCTGTGCCTAAAAAATAATGGATGCCAAAAAGATCTACATCCTTAATTTTTCAATTATTTCATCTGGTAAGAGGGTAAGATGAAAACTCTTTCCTTGAGTTAAATGCCAGTCATACAGCAGGACTGAAAAATTATGGAAAGTCTGAGGAGATATGAAAGATAGTATTAAACTGAACAAAGGAAATTTTAGATGGAATATAAGGACACAACTCTTAAAATTTGAATAATAGTATTTTTCTTTTGCAGCAGATCAGTAACATCTTTCTCTTTAGTTATTCAGAAATAGCCGAAATTTCTGAAATATTCAGAAAAAGCACTGAGGTATCTGCTGGCGAGAGCAATTTTATATTGCCAAGGAGGTATACAATATGGTCTAATAAGCTTTTTTCTCATCACTAATTTGTTTTTGTGGTGGCATAATCTGGTGATTTGGAAAACTGAAAACATAATTACAAAAAAGATTAATATTTGGTTTGAATTTGATTCATATTTTCGCTGTTACTGCTCATGGCATATCTATAGTTATGTTCTTATGTATTTGCTGAGATTGTACTGCTCTTTGTCAAGTATATTATCAAGGCATAGACCTGTATCACTCACAAAATGTTCAGTCTGTTGTTTAAAGTAGAAGCTGAAGTACTTTAAAGGAACAAGTCTCTGACTACTGTCAAGGAATTTTGCAGTCAGGTGGCAAAACCTAAGGTAGACAGTGTTTGTCAGTGCATCTTTTCAATGAAATACAGAACTTATCTGTCCTTGTATGCCTATGTTTATCCAGGACAGAAGGAAATGTCATTTACTTTATTTAACATTAATGTTTTTCTTTCATCACTGTAACTGCTGTTTCATGTGGAAAAGGCTTCCTGTGCCATTTATCTTGATGCCTGACTTGCATACGTAGAGTGATTCAGTTGCAGTGGTAAAGCATCTCCCATCTTCTTGGTTGACTCAGCGTACTGCTGGTCTTAGGACACTAAAGTCGCAGCAATTCTTCCATGGTTCGTGTGTACCAGCGATCCTTGACAGGATGCAAAGCTTTAATTTGATTGCCCAGACGAAAAAGGGCTTGAAGCAACTCTAAAGCCTTTGTGAAAAAAAAGGAGTTTAACTGCTCCAGTCACGTGTTTCATAGTTTCAAGTGTGTTTCTTATGAAATCACATGTAGGAGTGAGGTCTGCAGGCCTGTTTTCTTCTTGTGGGCACAGGGGATTTTGGGCCTCGGTGCAGCAACTTGCCCTGATTTGCAAAACTCCT